>VDFB02051018.1:0-104622 GCA_007258455.2 Sequoia sempervirens
TGCTAGACTCAGCTTGCACTTGATAAGGAAATCATAGTAAAAACCACAGGAGGGCAATGTTAATCCATCAAAACACCATTAGAATGAACCTCATACAATCATGGTGTTATTAAATCTCATATAAATGATCATAACAAATTTTGGGTTTCAGGACCATCCGCGGAATCTGAGCTAAAGAGGAATTTCGGGAAATTCTAGACCAGAAGGATTCCGGCCGAATAATCATGAAACACCCACTAACAATTAAGTCCGATCATTATCACTTAATAAACCACATAGGAAATCATAAGATAGCATGGATTAATCATAAAATGCATCATAAATCATTAATAAATCCAACTATTCCATACTCTATCATACTTCATCAGATTTCGGGAAAATCCGCCGGAGACGGATTTCCACGAAGGGGAAGACATTTCACAAACTTCAGAAAATCGAGGTGACACAGGACTTTGGGAAAATCTGGGGTCAATGGAAATCCGTGGAATATATGAAACTCCGAAAGCGATAGCGGATTCCGGAAAAACGGAGGAGATTGGGAAAATCCGCCAGGGACGGATAATCTTGAGGTGACTGTGAAACCCGAATATTGACGCTAAATCACAATTTCACCCAAAACACCAGATTAATCATGAATTTCAAAGATTTAAGCTTAAGGCAAGTTTAATATGAGCCTTCTATGGATTTATTTAGTATTCTAGGCCAGTTTTAGGGCGGAACAAGATGAAGTGGTGATGCCCTAGGTTTCAAACCCTGTACATCTGCCATTAACGTACAGACCAGCTCAAAATTCAAACATTTCAATTGCTAATTCTAGGCTAGGGGAAAATCATGGCTCTCAAGCAAGTTACATGAAAATGCGAATAAACAAACAAACTCAGAAATTACATGGGAGACCATAAATCAAACAATGTTAGGCAGCCCTAACTATGAAATGAGCAAGCAATCAAGAATTCGGACCTCAATAGCTCAATAACATGAAAACATTATCCGCAATCATCAATTAAAAGCAAGGCAATTGAAAACATACCATTATGAAGTGGAAATCGATTTTAGAATCAACAAATGCAAAATTAATGGCGTCCACAAAAAACAGCGACATAAATGCACTAGAAATCGCCACTTAAATCCACAATTCACAAACTTAACGCCCCAAATCCAAATCCAACACCTCTAAGAATGTACTCCTCAGCTCAATCGACAACAAACAAGAAGCATAATAGTGCAAAATACCTCAAAGAGTGGTTAAATACATCGTTTGCCAAAGGTACAAACGACATTAATGTCGATCGACAAGACGTGACCGCTAATCCGTGAACCCGAATGGCTGTGATCTTAATCCGAAAAACTGACCACTTGTACCGCAAAGACCTAAAATTCAATCTCAAAGGTACCGTGAGGTCCGAAAGCAAGACTGAAAATCCACTGGGTGGAAAGTCCCAAACTTCAGTGAAAACCCGAATTTAGCTCAAAATTAAAGATCTTCAATGAATAACTTAGGGGAATGATTTAGGAAATCAAAATAAGCATCTTAGCACATTCCAAAGCAAGACAAAACCTCAAAATGAAAGGGCCAAGACACCAAAACCAAAGCCAAAGAGGGAATCCCCGGGTTTCAGCGCAGCGCTAAAACTCCACAACAAAGCAGCTGGCACACCCAAGTCCCAAGTGTGCCGGCTTATTGCTGCAATCAAGGTGAAATTATTTGTTGTGCTTCTCATGTGTTATTGCCTTTTTCAAAGAGTCATGCCTTAACTTCCTAGAAATAGAATCTTCCTCTGTTGATTTAAGAATTTATGATAAATTCATAATAAAATTTTATCTCATAATGAAAATCATTAGTACGATAAGGTTGAGCTATAGAATCCATCATGAAATTATTTCCAAAAATAGAGATATTATATTGACCATTCTCACTTGGCACTAGCTCCTTTTCCCTACTTACATTTTCTTGAAATGGAAGCTCACCAAAAATCATTGAAATATCTTCTTTAATTAATCATTACCTTCAACCAATATGGCTTGCAGTGCCTCTAGTTGAACTTTGTCTTCTTTTTGCAAATCTATTTTTTCCTTATGTTGCATCATCACCATCCCCTCCATATCTTGAATTTTTTCCTCAAGGGTTTTTATCATTGTCTTAGGTTCTTTAACATCTTTCACCCTTTTCTCTTCAAATCTATCAATCAACTTTTGACAAAATTCATCAAATGAATTTACCTGAATGTGATCTTGAGTGTCCATACCTTGGTACCACCAATCATGAGTAACTCCTTCAAGGTGCAAGATTGCAAGCTGAATGGAAAATTTCTCCTCCATGGAACTGGAATAGTAACAATCTTGCATTTCAAATAACCAATCTCTAATTGAGATCTTATCTGATCCATCAAAAGTGAGAGTTGAAGATTTAATAACTTTGCTCCCAAAATCTCTTCCACTTGAATTTGAATATTGTTTATGACTCTTGATGGCCATCATGCTTTGCATCTAAGTGATATAATCATTGTATGGGATTGAATTTCTAAATCCTTCATCTTGAATAATATATGTTTCTCTGATGATTGTAAAATCTCTTGTCAAATCTTCCATGTGATCATCCATATTTTAACTCTTCTTTTCTTTTGAAAAATATGATCAAACCCTCATAATGGAAATATCATGGCTTTGATGCCACTATAATGTACCTCAAATAAAATTTTAATTCAAATCTGAAAATATCCTTTTTAATCAAACTCAAATTAGAGCAAATTGTTTATACCAAAATTAGCACAAAATTACACCAAATGGAAATCGGGTAATGTGCAATTGAAGTCAAACATTTTATTACAAATATCCCCATGGACTTACATAATTTTTTATGTTAAATACATAATATAATAGGAATGAACAGCAATAGAAAATATGGAAGCTTGGAAACCTTGATTTCTATCAAACTGAAAATGCATGTAAATCGGTTAGGATAAACCCTTCACCAAAATATTCAAATATATATCAATAAAGTATGTAACTAATATTGGATGATGTATGAATGATAATAACATGAAAATTACATCAGGTTACTGTCATAAATAAACTGATAACAACAAGCTACAGCTATAGAAAAATACCCAAATAAATCCCCAACTGGTAGCCCAAACTCACTTCCAAACTAGTGCAAACACCACACAAACTCACCCCAATTTTCATAAAATATTTCCAAAAGAAAAGTACATATATGAATACTGTAAAATCATCAAAATATGCTGCTCAAAACAGCAATACCATGTGAAACTCAAAAATTCACAATATCTCCAAACTACACCAAACCCCTGCAAATAAACTAAGACAATTTACCAAACTGATGAGCATTCAACACAATGGTAATATCTGGATGAAATTGCACCTGGAGACCCTCAGAACCACTATATTTGAGCCTCAATATCCTTGGTTTACCAGCCTTGGAGATCCTTTCTTCATCGATTTACCAGCCTCTGAAGAAGAGCACATGCTCAGCCAAAATTTGCAACAAGAATGATCCAAAATGAAGCCCAAATTCATGTTTTATTGAAAAATATTCAATTTCCATGTTGGGGACCCAAAAGTTACGACCAAGGAGAGATTCCCTCTTGCATTTAGTGCATGTAACCTCTAGTGCCAAGTGTCCTTTGATTTCTTCCACTCCATTGTAAACTGCCACTTGTCCCAACTTGTCATAAGCCACTAAATGTCAAAATTGCTCCAAAATAACTCCTCCAAAATTACAATTCCCAAATTGGACCCTTAATAATAAATTTAAAATATTTATTATTTTCTCTCTCAAAAATTATTTTATAATTTTATCTTGAAAATCCATTTTTCTCTATTTATTCGCAGGTCCTAATTGGCAATTTGAAAAATGGGTTTACTAAAAAATAGTAAAAGTTATTTTTAGAAAAGCAGACATTACAACATTCTTATTCACTTGAATCTACATGAAGAGTAGGCCTTGAGCTTGATATTTTTCATACAATTGAGGCAAGTAAGCTTCAACTAGTTTGATTGTGAGTCTATTTTATTAATAGCAGTTTCAATGAGCATATTATTATCTCTCGATTGAAATAAAGTTTCATTCCTTTTCATTGCAATAAATTTAAAAGTTTCTTCTTCTAGTGATTGTGAAGGAGAAGAGAAGAATGATAACTTTGTACCATTGGGTTCATTATTAGAATTCCTCTTTTATGATCAACAAAGGAGAAAGAATAACATCTATCCATAGATAAAGTCATCATCTAATGTATCAAGACACTAACTTGAGATAAATACTTTGAGGTGCTAAAATTTTTCATGAATTTAATTTTCTTGATCATTGTTTCTTTGTTATTCTTTGAATGCTTCCTATTCCTCAATATTTTTTGTATAATTTCAACAAGATGCAATAACTCATGATTGATATCTAGAGTTTTTTTCCTATTAATGACTTCTTATAAATTTGACATTTTTCATCTACAAAGCAACCATCTCTTAATTGCCATATTTCATGAATGTTTCAATATGAGATAAAGAAAATATAAAACTTGTATCCTATAGTTGACATTGTTGTTAATACAAGGTAAACTACTATAAATTCTATCCTTTCAAGAGTATGCAAAAACTAGCTTTTATTAATGGAACATTAGATTACCCATCAAGATTATATGGAAGCAAACATAAACTAAAAAATATGATAAATAAATACAACACTAGATGTATATGGAGAAACCCTTATGAAATTTTTTTCAGTCAAAGAGAAGTAAAATGTATGTAATCTTCAACATAAGAGTACATATGCAACAAACTTTCTTCCTTCGATCTAACAACATTCTAGTAGCTCTTTTTGTCCTTGTTAAATCTCTAAAACTCACTACACCAACCCCTCATGCATGTATCAAAAGTGTATAAAATTTCTTATTTTCTAATATGTATTTAATTTAGCTAATTAAGATCAAGAGAGGTAAAGTGTTATAATGAAAATAAATGAATTGTCATAAAAAGATCTTCAAAATATAATGATTCAAAAAAAGAAAAATTAACCTAAGTTTCTTATAGAACTTTACCTTCATCATCTATGTCAAAAAAAAAATGTTCTGTATTCAAGCTACATATATGTCAAGAGAAGAATCCCTCAAGTCCATCTTCATATCTTTCAGCTAGCCAAGGGTGTAGAGATGTCGAATCAATCTTAAAGTAATATTCAACTTTTCTTTCTACCACATCATTCATCAAGTTTTCATCAACAATGTTAAAAGTAAAAAAATCCACTTGAGGAGGATTAAGGATTGTGAGTGAAGAATCATTCTTACTTTCTCCCTTGCAAGTCACATGGCTGAATGATTATCAAGTTGTTGTGATTGCTAGAATGGAACATGTTGTCATAATCTATAATCTAATGCCATAGTGATCAATGTTCCCCTAAGGGGTTGAAAAAGTAGTATTCTTTTGATCACCAATAAATATTTGTGATTCACCATTGCTATCCTCATCATATAAATAAGATTTATGGTAGTTTCTCCACTATACAATTCAAACAATAGCTCTAGGGATTAATCTTATTCACCGTGTAATATAAACAAATTGCACAACAAAGGAAACATGTAAATAATTGATAATACTTGAGAATAATAAGCCACTTAGAAGGGGAAAAGCTCAAAAAGTCTGCAAGAAGAATATAATTTTCAATATTATAATAAACCAAACACTATCTCTTATATACATTGCTTATGTCTTAGATGTCACCTAGACTAACTTAGATACCTAAATATAACAATTAATATGACTTATATATCTAAATAATCATATAATAAATGATCATATAAATTAATTAAGAGTTAAGGTAGCCACAAGCTAACTACTCATAACCCTATACACACTATAGGATTAGGGGTGTAGCATGCCCCTCTCTCTAGAGAAGTATTGTCATCAATGTTGATCAACTATGGATGTTTCTACATGAAATCTTCATCTTACCACGTGGAATATTCAACTAGAAAATTCTTCCGCTAAATGAGATGCTCGATGATTGTCCTAGTGCTCAACTTATTTATTCATTATTGGAGAATTGATTCTAAATTCAACATGATTATTCCTTCTTCATCTAGATCTAGTAATATTGTGTATGTAGGGATATATCAACCAATCACCTTCTTTAAATAGGAAACATGAAAAATTGGATGTATTTGTATTGTTGGAGGTTACTCAAACTAGTAGGCTACATTACTTATCTTCTGCATAATTTGGTATGGACAATATTATTTTGATGAAATTCTTTGCTTTTTGCTTTAGGGACATTTACTTATAAGGTTACAATCTCAAGAAAATCCAATCACCTACTTCAAAAATATTTTTGCTACAATATTGGTTAGCTTCTTGTTTCATTATATTTTGTGTCATGGAAAAATTATCCCTAAGTGATGCAGATCTAAGGTGGAGAAGACTCAATCTGATCGATCTCAAATAAACATCAATTCTTGAAATCACAATCAACCATATTGACTCAACTATCACTATCAAAGCTTTAGACTCCAAAACTCATCAAATAGGCTTATCTTTTAGAGAAATCCACTAAAATTCCAACTCAAAATCATTTAGGCTTCCTTTCAAACCCTAATACAATTCCAAGATCAACCACATAAGGTTTCTTTGCAACAAAGTTGAGGAATACCAAACCGACCTATGGAAGGGCTATTAGAATTAGTCCTATTTTATAAACAAACCATCTCACAAACACCTCCCGTTCATAAAATATCATCAAATAGTCAAAATACATGTGACATAACTTCAAATTTCCCAATTTGTTACCACATTCAAGACCTCTAGGATGCTGCTCCAATAAACCCTCTAAAACACATCCAAAACCCTAGGGTTTCTCAGATCTTCCCAATTTTAAGCTTCAATATCTAAACCAAGGTAACAAAAATCAATATTTAGGTTTGAACAAACCTTCCACATCACAATATATTTAATTGGAACACTAATTCCCAAAAACTCAACACAAAACCTCTATTTTCTCTTGGAAGAGTACCCTGTTAGCCCCAAGAATCTTTCTCCAAATGCCCAATTGCTTCATTTTTCCTTCCATCTGGAAAAAAAATCCTAAAAAAACATGTTACTATCCATTCCTCCGAGTTACATCAAACTACAATAGGAGGAATAGCTCAATATTAAAAAGAATGCAAAATCAGACCTTACTGGTCTATTATAGTTAAGACAAGGAAAAAGTAAATTTCTTTCACAAAATCAATTAAGAACCCCTCAAAATAGAAGTAAATGCATATCAACACATGTCACCACAATATCAAATGAATTTGAGATCATTAAAGACTTGTATTGGGTCGTACAGAGTAGGTAGAGATTGGAAAACTCAGAAATCACACTTGAAATCTGGAAATTGACATAATGAAGTGTTATTTTATTGCTTGTAGTCTTCAAATTAATTACCACCAAACTTGTTTGAGCCTTCTCAGGCCTTTTTAAAGGTTCTTCCCCTCCAATCAACTGACCAACTGCCTTATAACAAATTTTCAAACCACCATGACCGTTGAAGGCCTAATTACATCCTTTTGCACAATTTATTACTTTTACAAGTGTATTAAAATGTTTGTGCAATATTTGCAACATATGACTCCTAAAACCATATTAAAGGCTTGGAAATAGCCTTATTACAATATCGTGACCTCAATCTTGCTTGTTCATATACAAACTTGAGATTTTGCCTTCATAGGCTACAAAGCAACATTTGAAATAAGATTGCATCTTCACAGTTTTGATTCCTAATCTTAAAGAATCATCCTAGTTCATGACTAATGATCTTGTTAGACCTTATTAAAGACAAAAAAAACCTCAAAACACTAACACTTACCAACTAACCACCCTACTAATCACTCAAATGATCAAACATTGATATTGTGGTGTAGGTGCTCCTGCACCACTAAGTCCCAAGAATACATGGTGTTGATGATTCATGTGATCTTCTAGAGCACAAATCTTGGTGTCATCTCTCAATGATGATATGATGAGAGGGAGATGGTATCCATATAATTTCCATAAAGGGCTTTTTGAAGAACTACTAAAGCAAGTGTTACTACTACCATCTACTAGTGGTAGCCAATCCACCCATAAAGAACTACTTCTATAAAGTGAAACAACATAGATACTATTAGAAATTTGAAATAGATTGAATAACCCTAGGAAATTTTAAGAAAAAATCAAGTTACATAAACTGAAAACATAAGAATGCAAACCAAGACCGAGAGATTATTTAATGTCGATGTGACAATATTGCATTAAGAGCTTCAAGTTGAAAAGATACATGCAAAGATGCATGAAAAGATCAATGCATGAAGATGCAAAAGTATGCAAATACAAGCTAGATAGTGAGTTTATATAGAACTTAGGAGAGGAGGTAGGTGGAAAATCCAACCAATAGGAATCAACCACAAAAAGTGGAGATGGACCACCAAAAGTGGAAAGTGGTTCCACCTTTTAAGGAAGGGGAACCACACACTTATCTCCTAGTAATAAAATCACTTTATTATCCTAAGAAAGCTTAATAAAGTGTAGGAAAACCTAGGACTAAGGGAAAATAAATTAACCCATTAGGAAAATAAAACCTACACCAACAAATACCTTTCAAGCACTATTGACAACCTCAAATTTCCCATCTAATTAAGGATGCTATGAAGAGCTACAAGCCAATTGAGTACTAAAATAAGAGAATAAGTTTATAAAGTTAATAGTAAAGATAAGATCATGATCATTGACAATAACCCTTGAGTACCATGTAAATTTTGTATGTTGTCTAGAAATTTTGTTGCCATTTCACTTGTAAAAAAGATGGGATAATGCAATAAAATGAGCATATTTGGTGAGGTGATACACCACTACCATGATGACACACTTAAATTTAGATGTTTGAATGGGATTGCGATGAAATCCATGGAGATCTATTCACATTTTTGGATAAGAATAACTAAGGGATACAAAAGACTGGGTGTCTTAACTAACTCCCTTTTATTTCTTTGACATATTGAACATTCAACCTTAAATTTTTGAACATCACATTTAAGCCCTTGCCAAAATAAATCATGCTTGATTTAATGATATGTCTTAAAAAAATATTAAATGAATCCCAACTAGAGAATCCTGGGGTTATTCAAGAATATTATTTTTAAGGATATAATTCTTACATATGTACAATCTCTCTTTATCCTACAAAAATTCTCCAATATAATTTTTTTAATCTAAATTACTAGGATAATTTTGAAATTTTCAAATGAGATTCCTTGTAGCAACATCATTCTACCACTCTACTTTGGTTGCTTCAACCCAACCCATTTGTAATATTTAAATGACACATTATAATGTCTCATCCTTCTTGAATAGTGCATTAGCCACAATATTCATATTTCCTTTCTTATAGAAAATTTTAAAGTCATAACCCAACATCTTAGTGACACATTTTTTCTCCTCAGAAGATAATCATTGCCCCAAAAAACATTTTATCACAATTTTCCTTGACTTTGAAGTTTCTACCCATCAAATATAGCCTCTATTATTTCACTTCATGAAGAATATCTAGCATTTCCTTCTCATAAAATAGGTTTGAGTTTATTTTTACCCTTCAATTGATGAATTCCAAAACCAATGGGCCTACCCTCTTATATGAGAACTACTCATATACCATTTTCTAAAGTGTCACACTCTATAATAAAGTCCTTGGTGAAATTTGGAGTGGCTTTAACTAAGTGATACATATAACCTCCTTCAATATCTCAAATGTTATTTTATCTAACTCATTTCATTGAAAATTTTCATTCTTCAATAGATTGTGAGGGGTGTTACTATGTGGCCATAGTTCTACACAAATGTTCTATAGTATCTAGTGAGTCCTAGGAAACCATTGAAATTTCTCAATGGTTTTAGAAATATTCCACTCCATCATAGATTTAATTTTGTTAGGATCAACATTTTATCTTTTGTGAGATATTTTGTGACTCAAGTACTCCACCTCTTTTAGACTAAAAAAAAACTTGGAAAGTTTATCATAAATTTGGTGATGCACTTGAGAACTTGTAATACTTGATCTACATGATGTAAATGGTCTTCCCGCATCTTTTTATACATTAATATACCATCAAAGAACACTAAAAAAACTTCCTTAACATAAATTAAAGATAGAATTAATCAAACTTTGAAATATAGATTGATCATTAGTAAGACCAAATGGCATCACTAGAAACTCATAATGACCCTCATGAGTCCCAAATGTTGTCTCGAGACTATCTTCTTTCTTAATTTGAATTTGGTGATATCATAACCTAAGATCAAGTTCTATATAAGGGTAAGTGCATGGATCTATGACACAATTTTGATGCCAAATTGAAAAAAAAATGCAAAAAAACATAAAAAAAGAGCATTTGGGCATGCCAAATGGATAAGTCATTTGGTGCACGCCAAATGGATAAGTCGTTCAACACACAAAATTTGGCACTCACCAAATGGTAAAAGTGAATAAAAACACAAAAAAACACATTTGAACCTTCATTTTCTGTTAAACCCGTGGCTTGGCTTGGAGTTTTCGTTCTCCGTAACTAGCGCTTGCCAAATCTCTTCCATTTTTTGCACTCTTAGCTTGCAATTCTTCATGAGGATGCCACCAACACATCAGAGAGGTTGAAGATTGCGAAGAGGTATGTATTTTTATTCTATTTATTTCAAATTTTATTTAGAATGTAGATTGAAATGGGTTTTTTTAATAAAAAATTGTTCTAATTCTCGGGGAATGAATCTCCACCTCCAAACATTGAGAATTCACAATCACCACCTCACAAAGAGCCTCCTATACAAGAACAACCTCAAACCCCTCCATCAGTTCATAGGCATCCTCGAGGAGCACATGAAAATATCCTAAATTGAATTGAAAACAATAAAAGAAACATTGAACAATTAATTGGAAGATTAACTGAGCATGCTGAAACCCACCCTTATAGGAGAAGGATTGTCGAATTGTTGAAGTCAATTGTATCTCATGTAGGAGAAATGAGTGAGAAAATAAAATTTTGGTCAAATAAGAGGCATGAGTTGAGACAATTTTATGCTAGTGGCTTGTCATATGGGGATGCAAAAAACAAAAAATTAGCAAAGCTGACTTGTGTGCCCTATTTACATACCCAAGAACCAACACACCTTTATCTCATGCATGTAGGAGGTTCCCCATCCATTGGTACCACCATGAATTAATTAAAAATAAATTTTGGGAGTGGTGGTGGATGGTATTTGACCAACCTCTATGCAATAACCATGAGGTACCACAATAATTTTTGAGGAAACTCTATTGTGAGTTTGTCCTCAATAAGATGCCAAATTATTTTGACATCTTAGACTTTCAGGGTAGAGGTGGGGGCTCCACACATGATAGATCGGGTGCATGACATAATACATAGTTGGCACTGAGACCCTTGGCCAAACCCATGGTGGAGCATGTCATTGTTCCTTCCATTGTTTTGGACAATGTAGAGGTGGACACACTAGAGTCAATTAGCTCGCTCACTTAGACCGTTATATAGTGTGTGAGGCCTCTAGTAGAGCCTGATGTGGAGGAGACATGTAGGCCCCGAGCTCCACCCCACCATTGTGGCGCTGTTTGCACATACAATTATTAGAGTGCTTAGGATGCAGCTACACAACCTACATCAGTTGCAGAGGTGATGGCTATAATAGATGAATTGCTGAATAATACATACGACATTGATACTCAAGTAAAATTCAGCAAGTTCATTTAATTTTGTTTATTAAATTATATTTTGAAATTTAAGAATAACTAAATTAGTAGAATCAATATGATGGAATTTTAGGGTCAAAGTGTTCATGAGACGTGCTCCATTCCTATAGACCCTTATTCGTTCTTGACGTTGAGTCCACAGGTATGTAACTAGTATTAAAGATATTATTATTGCATTTGAACAGTTGAATGTTATATTTGAATGTTTGTCTCATAACATGCTTTGGATGTCAAATAGTTTCCTAGTGGACCTTCAAGCTCCACACCTCGCTATTCATGTCCTCAAACAACTTTCACTCATGTATCCTTTATTCATTAATGGTGTTGTAAGGCAATGTTAGCTAGTTTTCGTAATTTTGCGTATGCAAATCTAAAAAATTGATGAGAAACACAAAAATTGGTTGGTCTTGTGAGATCCTAATTATATCTACCATTCAACATCCATCTCATTCTTTCATTCCTGTCATCATGCATATTTTAACCATTTTATATCACATATCCCAATCTTTAACACCTTATATATTATACCACCTTCCTCCATATTTCATCTTATACACATATCATTACAAGAAATCTTTCTTTTTGCTCATTATTGACCAAATATCTTATACATTATTACCACACACCTAAAGTTCCCACTTCATGTCCTATATTCAAACCTTAAACACTTCCTAATTCACTTTATGGTCTAATATTCCCTCCTAATTACTTCCCATTAATCTCTAGTATAGTTCACCTTTAAAATGTTTTATTATCCCATCCTATCTCATCCAATTAATCTCTACTAGTCCATTCTATATTCCATCATCCCTTCTTGACCGCGTCACATTATCTTCTCCTAATTCACTTTTTGTTCCTTTATTCCTTCCTAATCCCATCCAATTAACATTTAATAATTCACACTATTTTCCATGATCCCCTCCTAGCCCATCCCACTAATATCTAGTAGTCCATCCTATGTTTCATTATTCCCTTATACTCCCATCTTATTGTACCCTTTATTATTTCACCCTATGTTCCATCATCCCCTATGTTCCACCCTATGTTCCTTTACCCATTCTATGTTGTACCATATTTATCCATGTTTCATCCTATATCCCTTCTCTACTATTACTACACAGGTCAAGTTCCCACTTCATGTACTATAGTCAAACCCTAGACACCTCCTAATTCACCCTATGTTCCATTATTCCCTACTAATCCCATCCCATTAACCTCTAATTTCTGTTTGTTATCCTCTAAGCCCCTCCATCAATCTATACTGGTCATCTATGTTCCATTAACCTTCTATTCCATCCCATTACCTCTTATTTCACCATTATGTTCCGTATACCTCTTGAATTGGCATACATTTATCTTCCCTAATTCTTTATGTTTATTTGCCACCTAATCCCTCCGGTAACCTCTAATATGGATTTCGCTATGTTTTATCCCAACCTAGCTCATCCATTAATCTATTCCTAGTCCATCCCTATGTTCCATTAACCCTTCTATTCCCATCTATTACCCTCTCTTATTTTCGTGAATTACCAAAGCTGTTCATGTGGGCTTTGTGTGAAATTATCATTATGTTGAAAACAGCCTTCATTAACAGTAGCACAATAACCTTAACAATTTGAATCTCAATGAAAGGCACTTAACTTAGGTATTTGCAGAGTTTGGACAATCCTAGACTTAGTACTTTCATTCTTGATCTAAGCACTATCTGTAATTCAGCTGAGGCCAACCATTTATTTAATGCAGGTCACTGCCACTATTTAGGGGTTATCTTTGTTGCATATTTCCACAAGTTTTCTGCTGGGTTCTTTCTAATTTCGGTGACTACCTTGTATTGATTTTTTGTTTTTCAGTATACCATTCTTATTGCGGCTTTCCTTCAAAGAGTTTGCACTCCTTGATACATAAATTTTCTGCATTTTATCTATAGCTGATTCTTACATACGACTTTTAATTCTTGCTCATTTATGTGATCCTTATTGCTACTCTTTTCAGCATCATGTTTATATCATTTATGAAAAGGTAGTTATAAGACTACTTGAACTTGTTTATATGACTATCAGATATGCTGTTTACATTTTTAAGATGTTGACTATAGACAACTAGTGTTGGTGGACCATGGAGTTATACAACAATGGCAGGTTCTAATCACTTTGAGAGGTATACAGCAGTTAGTTGATTTGACATTATATTTTCTCTTTTGGTCTATTATTGAAAATTTTCATGAGACTTGTATGTAGTTTAATTTCTATCTTGATGGTTGCTATAGGTGGCTATCACTCCAGATTGTGGATGTGGTAATGTTGTAAATGTACATGATGACTATTTGTATGCGGTAAGTGACTATATTTTGTTATATGTCATTCCATACTTCAATTTCTATGTATTAACATATATAATTTTTATTGTGTCAGTTGCAACTCCAGAGGAGTATAGAGAGGAGGACTAGTGAGCATGTTTGAAAGACAAGAGAACCAACATGCACTCCATCCAACCAAATTTCGAAGGCAACATGAGATATTTTTCCTTTCCCTAGAGGGAAATGACTATGTATTAGGGTCATTTGTTGTATGCCTATGTGGAATTTTGGAACATAAGTTTTGTATTATCGATATATATGTGACATTTTATGTCCATATGGCTCTTTTGTAGTAAGCCTATATGGATTTTTTGGATATATTGTATATACTTTTATCAATATATATCATTGTATAGCCTTACAACTTTTTGACTAAAGAAAATCTTATTTTAATATTGCCATTCTTGAATGATGTTATCATGTGTATTGTGTAAATTGTATGCTTGAATGTTGTAGGCATGGGTTTTATTTACATCTAATGCTTAAATAATTACTGTCGATTGCTCAATAAGCTCCATCTCATGCGTATTGTGTAAATAAGCTCCATTCTTGGTGGTTTGTATCCTTTGCAATGCTTCCATTACTTGTGCTTCACTTATTCACATGTATGCTTCACTTATTCATGTGTATACTTCACATATATTATGTGTATTCATGTATATGCTTCATGCTTCCAATGTATAATTCATGTGTTCACGTTTATTCTTCATGATTAATGTGTATACTTCATGTATTTGCATGTATGCTGCATGCTTCTTGAGTTCTATTATTGTCTAGTGGCAAGGATTTTAACACCAAAAGGTTTCAAATGAATTGTAAGAGCTCCTTCCCATAACAAAATATCATAGCAAAATGTATTGTTTTTAATTCATGGCCGAGGTTGGCATCTAACAACTAATGGTTCTAATTCTAAAGCTTGGAAATCATTGCATTTGCATCTATAGAACAAGTGGATGTTTCAAACCTCACGGGAATATATATATATACCTCTATGAACTTCTATGAACATGCATCAAAACACATGATAGTTGTTGATCCAACCAACAAAATTTATTTGCATCTACTAATATCACAACACTTGACTTCTCATTAAATGAAATCAATGCATGGGTTAGTTTTAATGATATTCTAAAAATATTAGATGTGTATGAACAACAATATAAGCTTGATTTCTGGATGGATCACCCGTGTGAAATTATCACATTTCTCCCATATTCATCATTTAAATAAGTTAAAAAACCTCCTTCCATTTTCTATGCATGAAATAACATGAAAAATCATTGGGAAACATGGTCCTATAACTATCGCCACATCATGTTTTATAACTCTAGAGCATGAAAAACCATACGTCATGGATATTGAATATCTGAATCCAATGTTTCACTAGTAGGATGAGTTTTGCATCTTAGCAAGGGTGCACTATTCAGTGACAACTATAGTTCAAACTCTTAAGGGATTCAATCGGTTGAACATAGCTTAGAGTGATTTGGTGTCTTTGGGTGTAAAAGAGGACCATTCCTAGCATAAACGTACCCATTTGGGCGTGTTGGAATAGTTCGTTTGGTCACATGAGTTGCATAACGAAAGTTGCACCACTTTGTAACTTTACACTACTTGCATTTGATAACTTTTTCCTCAAGCAAAAAGTCACCACCACAGGAAAAAACCTCTGAGATAGAAAAAATAGAGAGAGGTTATTGTAGAGGGGCCCAATGTAATCCCATAGGCTCAGGCGAGAAGTTTCTAAGCATCATGGTATCCGAGTAATATCCCATCAAAGATTGCAACCATTTTGCACTTTGAAATCTTAAGGGATTCAACCGGTTGAACATAGCTCAGAGTGATTCAGTGTGTTTGGGTGTGAAAGAAGATCGTTCTTAGCATAAACGTACACATCTAGATGCATTGGAACAATTTGTTTGGTCACACGAGTTGCAGAACGAAAGTTGCACCACTTTGCAACTTTACACTGCTTGCATTTGGCAAATTTTTCCTCAAGCGAAAAGTCACCACCACAGGAAAATACCTTTGAGGTAGAAAAAACAAAAAGAGGTTATTGTACAAGGGCCCAACGTGATCCCATAGGCTCAGACAAGAAATTTCTAAGCATCACGATATTCGAGTAACAACTTGTTGAAGATTGCAACCATTTTGCACTTTGGACTCTTAAGGGATTTTGTCGGTTGAACGTAGCTCAAAGTGATTCAACATGTTTGGGTGTGAAAGAGGACCATTCCTAGTGTAAATGTACCCATATAGATGCATCAAAATAGTTTTTTTGGTCACACGAGTTGCAAAACGAAAGTTGCACCACTTTGCAACTTTACATTGCTTGCATTTGACAACTTTTTCCTCAAGCAAAAAGTCACCACCACGGGAAAATGCCTCTGAGATAGTGAAGATTGAGAGAGGTTATTGTAGAGGGGCCCAATTTTATTCTATAGGATTAGACGATAAGTTTCTAAGCATCACGGTATTTGAATAACAACCCGTCAAAGATTGCAACCATTTTGCACATTGGACTCTTAAGGGATTTTGCCAGTTGAACGTAGTTCAAAGCAATTAGAAGTGTTTGGGTGAAAAAGAGGACCATTCCTAGTGTAAACGTACCCATCCGGATGTGTTAGAATAGTTCATTTGGTCATACAAGTTGTAGAATGAAAGTTTCACCACTTTACAACTTTACACTACTTGCATTTGACAACTTTTTCCTCAAGTGAAAAATTCATCACCACGGGAAAACTTCTTTGATATAGAAAAAATTGAGAGAGGTTGTTGTAGAGGGTCCCAACATGATCCTATGGGATTAAACGAGAAGTTTCTAAGCATCACGGTATCCAAGTAATATCCCATCGAAGATTGCAGCCATTTTACATTTTGGACTCTTAACGGATTTTGCCGGTTGCATGTAGCTCAGAGCAAAAACCAGTGCCTCACCCGAATAAGCTAAAAGTTATTGAAAACTATTTATTACCACACATGTAAATACTTGGAAAATTTGGAAATCTCCTTGCTTCAAATGAAGTGTCTTGGAAACATTCACTTGGAAGTCCTTTCCATTGACCTTGTCACTCTAATTGCAAAAACACACACTTTTAATGACTCTACCACTTTTCCATCACTTAAGTTTGTTGTTTCAGCTTCACTTTAACAAACACATTTATGTGGAGAGCAATAAAAGGTTTTGTTAGTTGTAAGACAATGCTAATAAGAAAGAGGGGACACTCTACAAAGAATGGATAGTCATGCCATTAGCAAATTTGCAAGGACAATAGGGTGTAAATACCACTATGCATGGAGGTCAAGACCATAATGTGAGGTAAATGACAATAAATAGATAGCCTCCATAAAGTATGCAAAGGATCATCAAATTATACATAGAGGGAAAGGAAATACTCAGAGAACAACCATAAAGTATTTAAGTCAAAGGTCTTTTATTTTATGATAAAAGTATTGAAAAGGCATTTTAATTATTTCATGGGGCTTATTTTCATGATATTCATGTGCACTCGTGAAAAGGGATTAAGTTTCATCTTTGATTTTTGAGTTTGGAGGGAAGCCCATTGATATAGGTACAGTAATTAGTCTCACTATTTTCTTTGTTTAATGATATGAGAAGACAATGCCATGTTTTTACATACAATCTTGGATAGTAGATCTGAAGTGACAACAGGAGGAATGCTTTTAAGTGTTCTTGATTCATAACTAGAAAGAGTATGAGATAAGGATGGCATTCTAAGGGTAGGAGGTACTAGATTGTTTGGAGCAACACTATCAAATATTGATGTGAGTGTCCTTTATGGATGTAGAGAAACAAGGTACAGTCATTATGTGTAAGTGTGGTTCACGAGGAGGTAGTCAAAAGCAAACCCTACGTTTTCATGGAAGTTAAAGACTTGGCAATGAGCATTGACATGTTTCAAGTTGAAAACTTAATGCCAAGTCCCTATTGAAACCATAACACATTGAAAACCAAGTTTGATGCATAATGAGGAAAGCCACATCATGATGACAGTGATAGAAGGGTGATCATGATGCATAATGAAGGAAAGCCAGATCATCATGATGGTGCAGGGGCACCCTGATACACTTTGATCCAATTTTGGGTTATATTGTGAAATTTGGTTTTTGCTTTGTTTTAATTTGATTGATGTAAATAAGGTAATTTGAGACCATCATAAGTGGTTTAGGACCATTTTTGGTCATTAGGTGAAATTTATGCAAATATTGTAAAAGTTGCTAAAAAGTTGTCAACATTGTAATGACAACTTTACAAATTTGTTAGCCAATTAGTTATGGATTGGTTGGGGGACTAGAAATGATTGTAGAAGCATAAATATGTCTTAAAAACATGAAATCCAAAGTTGGTTGAAGTTGGAATGAAGAAAACCTCAAGTTTGCACGTTTTAAACTACATGTTTTTGCAAAATCTGATTGTTCTTTTACATTGTACGGCTTTGTACTTACTGATACGGACCATAAGTTGATTGTAAAAGTTGTAGGAGTTCATCACCATTGCAATGATTTTTTTTTGACTCAAATCCATTGAGTTTTGAGGAAATATGATCATTTTTGTGAAAACTACTCTAAACCTTGCCTAAGGTTTCAAACTTGTGAAAAAATGCCATAAACTCGAGATTCCAGCATGGAGAAATGTTGAAAATTTGTGGAAATTTTTTTTTTGAGCTCATCTACATCGTTGCAAGGTTTGGGTTCATTTCTTGCACGTGGGTGGAAGTTCTCCCTGATAGTTTGCTTCTTTCCATGGTGAAACAGTCATCACATACCCCTCCAACCTAGGGTTTGATAAATCCATGCATTGTTTGATGTTGTATGGGTATAGAGAATTATTCCATGTTATTTGGAGCCTATGTAGACCAAAGGTTCCATCAGATCAATTGTTCTTATGTTGGTTGAGTAAAAATGCATCATTTATGCATTGTGTCAATAAACCATAATGCTGATTTGTGCCTTGGAACACTGTATCATGGAAGTCTAAGTGGCCAAAAAGGGTTGAGAATCATCATGATATGTTTTAATAACCCGAGACAACCCAAGGTATGTACTCATGATGTTCCATTCTTTGTTTGTACTATTGGCCATGTGACTATGTTTCCAAAGTTGACAAGAGCAACAAATGCCAAGTGACTGTTTGGAGAGATTGGTTGATTCAAGAATGTTTGGGAGCTATCAAAGGTGTTGGAGGGTATTGAAACATTGCTTCCCCCACTGTTCATGTTGTTCTACCCTTGTGTTTTTACTTCCTTGGATGCCCACTAGGCTAGGTGGTCAATGGTGGCAAGGTGTATTAAGATGTCTTGTGTATTGCTTTTCAATGAAGCCCTTGAAGAAGTGTGTTGAAATGGTCATATTGTGTTAGGATCTGCCCCTACTCCACATCATGATGTGTATGAAGGGTGACTGAGATTATGTAAAGAGATAGATCATGATGTTAGTGACTCTAAAATTCATCTAAGATTAGAGTAGATTTTGGAAAGACAAACACAAAAAACCTGAGAGTAGATAAGCTTGGAAATGATGGATTCCCTTTTATTGGTTTAGACTTATATATAGTGGGGACATATTAATTGGAAAGGTGAGTTCACAAACTTCTGATGCAAACTTTAACCTCAAGTTGAAGCACACTAAACGAGGAAGGGTTGATCAAGTTTTAATGTCAAATAATGATGATGGAAGGAGTTCTAGGGTTTATAGAAGAGCAAGAAAATATGCCTTTGTACAATAGAAGGAATTATTTTATATTTTTTCATAAATCCACATGATTTTCCTTCAAGACAACTTTAAATGTAAACCATAAACCATTGCAACTAACTTTAAATGTAATATACACATTTAATTGAGGTATATTAAGGAATATACACATTTGCATGTATTAATTTCTCATAATTTTTGTATTTCAAAAAAAACACTAATACAATAACAAATATTACAATAGTGATGGAAAAACATCTTGAAAATCCTCCCATTTATGAGTACTTTTAGCAATACATGAAGGGAAATAATCCTCCCATTTACAACCAATATCATGAAATATCTTGTACAAGAAGAAACAAAAGGAGCTACTGCCCAGTTTGTTTTCTCTAATCTACCTCAGGTGGCCCAGTTACTTGCATTCCAAAATGCTTGAAAACATGTACATTGTCTGCTCCCTTGGATACACATGGGTAGTAGCCTCACCATGCTTGTGTACTCTCACTAGAATTTGGTCCACAAAAAACTTGCAAAAGCCCAACAATTTCAGACATGAAGTCACATAATAATCATTAAAAGACCAATAACTGAATAATGTCAGACATACACCTTCTAACCAGATCTATTATCACCTTCATGCATGCTATAAGTAGATCGATTGAAGGTCCTACAATGGTGATGTGGCCCATATTTTGCTACTTTCTCATCTCTCAATGATCCTAGGTATAAATGTCATGAATATATAAACATAATTAACATAAAACATGTAGCATATAAGAATCCAACAAATCTAGGAAATGGAAAAGAAAGAGAAGATTGAAAACCAAAAAATGCACCAACAACTGATGTTTCTCATATCACTGAACACTTGCACCAACAACCGATGTTGTTCTTTTCTTAAGTTCATAATCTTTAATGAAGCCTTTCCCTTTTTTCTCCTTCACTAGTCTTTCATATCACTTCACTAAAGCAAACATATAATTAATAAGTGGGTGAAAAGATAGTCACAAATGCATCAATGATAGTCCTAAATACATATGACATCAAACACTAATAGAGAATACCAACTTAAAGGTAGTCAATAGAAAGCAACATATAATGCCATTTTGCAAATTAACAATAATGCAATTTTGCAAACCCTTCTACAATCAAACTTAAATGCTTGAAAGAAAACACTGATCAATAACATGAATTTACAAATTCAATGTGCATACTTACAAATCAATTAAAGGAACCATCCGAGTTTTCTCTACTTTTTATTGTGTCAAGTATTGCCTCGTGGTTAGACTCACACACTTTCCACAAGTTCTTGTTTGCAGGTATGCCCTTATATTTGATCAAATGAAAGTTGCTTGTGACGACAAGGTTCGAGTAGTGAAGAATCTTTTGATGTGTGTCAAAGTCCTCAAACAACCAAACTGCAACATTCTTAAAACTAGGTACCTTCTAAGCCATGTTCCAATAACAACCACTGAACCTGTAGGATATTCTATGTTTTCTCCATCTATAACTAGGGCCTCCAATTTCTTTTTGGCCTCGATACAATGACATAGGTAATAATCTGTTCCCTCTTCATTATCTTCATTTGAAATCACCGCATAAACATGCCCTACATTGATATGTTCATCTTGTTAGATGTATTTAATGAACATCAAAATAAAATAACAAAGTGAGATATATTACTTGGTTCTAGTAGGTTCGATACATGATCAAAGTCAACGGATGATTGCATCTCTGTGATTTGTAGAGTTGTCAGGAGTTGATAAGTGTCAAGGGGGATTAGACTTCTTACATACCATTCATCAACCCACTTTTTTGAGTCGCAATCATTCCATGCTTGAAGTGTACATGAAAAAAAAAAGCATGCCATCTTTTGTGTATGGATAGTCCATGTACTTGCATTGGAGCTTCTAAAAGAGTGTAGCTCACTTGATCCTGTTAGTGTACAATAATCCTCATATTTTTCAATGTTTTTGATTAGGGGGAAAATAAGTTTTGAATGAACTTGAAACCATTAGGTTTTGAAGGGACCTGAAACCCAAACTAAGATGATCAAGCTGCTCAAAGAATAGAGACAATAAAACCCAGCAGCGAAGCAGAGATTCAGCCAGCCAACAACCAACATACTACTCGACAAAGTCCAAGATTTTACACGGATCTTGAACTCCTTGGTTTTGACGGGACCAACAACCCACTACAACAAGGTTTTGGCAGGGACCTTAAACCCAAAACCATTGGTTTTGAAGGGACCAACAACCCTATAGCCTACAAAAATATCTTTAATAACCACTAGGCCAACTAGCCATACCAACAAGTAGAAGATCTCTTGCACCAACCCCACACACGAGAAGCTAAATCACACTCCACCTCAAAAGGAGTTGGCTCCCCTCTATAGAAGCAGACATCATGAAGATCCTTATCACCACTGCTGTCAAACTATAACAAGAAACAACTCCACCTCCATAGGAGCTCACACCACCTCAAAAGATACTAAAACAACAACGACCAACAGCAAGAACAACGCCTCCTCCAAACCACAATCCCCAACTCTACCTTTAGAAGAGAGGGCTCCACCTCAAGAGGAGTGAACTTCATCTCAAAAGAAGACTTAGATTGAAGAGGAAAGAAGAGATCTATCCAACAAGTAGAAAAGAACACCATGACATCCATTAGAAAATCGTGATAGAGAGGCAACACAAGAGCCACAAGAGAAAACCCAGCAAGAGCATTGAAAACAACATGGGTGAAGAAGTAGAACATGAGAAGCAGCCCATCCATCCCAACAAAAACTACCATCAACCTTTCATTAGAAAAAAAATCCCACCATGAGAGCCCAACCACACCCACAGAGGGGTAAAATGAGGAAACCATCCCCCAAGATCTACAGAATAATAACACTGAATAAGGGGGGAGACCCAAAATCATAGAACACGAAAAAATAGCTGCTCTCACAAAAATATTCACCAGAGCACACTAGAGCAACACCGTAACACAACCCATCAACCAAATAAGGACTGGGGAGAAGAACAACCCCAGACCCACAAGAAGCAATAGGGGCACAAGATATAACACTGAAGCACAACCCATCACGGGGGCCAACACCTATCCATCTCAGAGGAAAAACATAAAGAACAAAAGGAGGGAAGCAATCCACTCCAAAGGGGCCTCTAAAGGGGATAAATCATTAGGCTCACTGCTCTCAAGGCCATCCAAACCCCAGAACAACCAGGGCCTCTGTGTCAAAACCACCCAAGAAGAAGAGGGGAATAGACCCCCCAAAGAATGACAAAGGAGAAAATACCTAGCTGGACGCAAAAAATAGAATCCAATAGCGCATCCATCAGAATCCAAGCACGTAACAACAAGACCGATCCCTAGTCTCCCCTCACAGACCTCACAACCCAAAAAACAGTTTGACCAGCTGAAAACTCCATCTGGGTCATCATCTTCGCTGCCCTCTGCAACATCCTCCTCCAAATTAAAAAATGACCCGCCTCCACCTTTCCCACTCGAGCGCTCCATTAGGTATATTTTGCAAGGTTAGTATCATCTACTAAATGAAAAAATCTACAAACTAAAGAATTAGCTTCACTACCTGGACCCATTGCATGATTGCACCACTTGACAATTGATCTTGCATCTGTCAACTTTACACTGTCTTTGTACTTTAACTCTTCTTGTGCTAAGGCTCTTTTGATACATGCACCTGCTCCATCATGATCTCCCTTTCCATACCTAGCCTCTGAGAAGTTCCATGTATGGTGAACACGACTAATCCTATGCATCCTGCTCAACCAGTAAAACATTCTGAAGTTCTTGAATTGTGATGTACAGTTATCTGACCATATAATATGTTGACTGAATGATATGCCCCTGCTAGCTAGATTGACATAGAACATTTGAAAGCAACCTTGCACAAACTTTGTAGAATGTGTGTGATCATCACTAATGTAAAAGTGATACTCCCTCAATACCTTCTTGTTATCCTCTGTACTATCATTTGCATGAATGAATGCTATATGAACAAATATAGCAACCTATGCAGAGTTGTAGTATTGTGATTGCACCTCATTTTGTGGCTGTAGTGTGTAGTTCTCCACGAAGTCGACAACTAAAATGATGCTATGAAGTGGAAATGTGTCCTTGCATAACTTGAACTGTGAGTCCAACCATCAAGCTCTATGTGTATGCCTTGCATACTCATAGACCACCTGATCACATAAAATGCCCATAAATTGATACATTGGAATCTTATCACTGATCAATTCACACTTCTTTGCTTCTTTCCCATCTTTTAGACTATAGGCCACTGCCTTGTATTTTCCAAATTCTACAATTCCATTTCCAATTGTGTGTATACTAGCCATGTGTTGGAAAATTGACAAATGTTGCATGCCACCACAATGATCACATGTGCCATCCAAACATGACTTCTTGTAAAAAAATTGACCATCCACTCTTTCACATAAAATGGAAGATAAGAATTCCCTTGAGGATTTAGGTGGAGGCCTTATGTTACATTCCTGTAAAACATTGTTAGTATGCATATCTACACATATACGTCGATAAACATCATAATGTTTAGAAAAATCAATATGTACTCTACAACAACAAGTAGTGTGTGTGATTTATTTTGACATAAAAAGGCTTTAGCATTTCAAAATACCTTTGACATATTTTAATTTGAGGAAACCTCTGTACAAAATCAACAAAAAATTGGGTTTGAGTGGTATCCAAATAATGCTTTGGATGTGGCTCACGGATTTGAATATTAATTCTCCTTCTTATAACATCTATTTGATTGGGAGAGGTCCTTGTGATATCCTTCCAAAAATCTTGTATTATAGATCTCAAGGCTTGAGCAATTTCTTTATCTTTCCGTGGTACTCTACCTGAGAATTCCCATAACTCATTGCTATTTGGATCCTCCACTTTCTTTATGCCTTATTTTGGCTCTCATTAGAGATGATCTACTTATTTTCAAAGACTTACTTGTCTTTGTAAGGTTCACCTTGTTCTTTGTTTGAATGCTTAACAATGTTGTTGTCATCACACGTTGTGTGGCACAACTATCTTTCATGCGTGAGGTAGAACCCACACTCTCATATGCACTAATCAAATTCTTTACAATGGAATTTTCACTTGAGTCATTCAATGTTCTTAGACCAAGAGCCTTCATGGTGGGCCTAAATTTGAGTTGCCTCATCATTTCAACAAATAGTTGAAATCTTCCACCCTCACTTAGCTTCTCAAAAAATAAACTCCATATCCTCTGTGCATATCTTTGACATGTACATTTTGGAATCTTATTAGGCATCCATTTCAAAACATTGGAACCAATATCAATCAAATATCTAGGTTTTATATGCAAAACTCTAGGAAGAGTTCTCAAAGGTAAAGTTGTGTCAATGTTAGGAATGTCAACCACATCGGGGATAGATCACGTACCTTCAATCGGAGGTGAAGTTGATGACATACCTTGAGATTGACATGTAAATGATGTTGTACCTCCAACTTGAGACGTCGTATGTGGAGCGCCTTCAAATAGAGATGTATTTGTTGATGTACTTTCAAAACCACACATTGTTGATGGTGTGTCTTCAACTGGAGATGTGATTGTTGTTGTACTTTGAGCATGATATATTGTAGATGGTGTGCATTGAACTTCACCTATGGTTGATGATGTGCCCCCAACTTCAGGATCCATTTGTGTCCCTCCATGAAGTTTGTTCATTCATGCCCTTTGTGCTGCCAATTGGACATCTCTCTTAGATTGCATGGGAATTTCTTGCTGTATGGGCTGCAATTCCTTTTCTTCATGAGCCTGCATTTTTTATTCTCTTCTCCTTGCATTTTTAACTTCACGTTCTTCCGATGTTAGAGGCTTTGTTCATTTCCTTAGAATGACGTTGAATGCTACATGTTCACAAACACACATAGAACAAAAGTAAGTAATGCATTTTATGAAACATATTGATATCCCTAATTACATTGCATTTTATGAAAGAAGGCAGTGAGCTGTTTGGAAAAATGCCTCCAAGAAATGTGGTCTCATGGTGATGGACATCACCATGTGAGACCACATTTCTTAGAGGCATTCTTTCAAATAGCTTATTGCCTTTTTTTATGCAACCACATTTTCCGTACATGTCTACCAAAGAATCTTATCAAACATGTCTATGCTACAACATTTTTCATACATTTCTACCTCAGCCTTTTTCATACATGTCTACCAAAGCATTTTATGAAAGAAGGCAGTGAGCTGTTTGGAAAAATGCCTCCAAGAAATGTGGTCTCCTGGTGATGACCACAGTGATGGACATCAACATGAGACCACATTCCTTTGAGGCATTCTTTCAAACAACTCACTACCTTATTCTATGCTACCATATTTTCTGTACATGTCTACCAAAGCATCTTATCAAACCAGTCTATGCTACAACATTTTTCATACATGTCTACCTCCATACCACAAGAAAAGTAAGTAATGCATTTTTTCAAACACATCCATACCACTGATTACATTACATTTTATGAAACACACCAAGCATTTTATGAAACATATTCATATCGCTGATTACATTGCATTGCATATCTTTAAAACTCAAAGCATTACTTTACATTGCATAACTAATGTAACTTATCAAACATTGCATATTTTATCAAGTATTGTTGTCCCCAACCTAGGGTTTATAGCGAGCTTCAAAAAACCCATAACTTTTGATGTGTTTGGTGAAAATATATGAAACTTGGTACTAATTTTTTGTAGGCCTATATACATGTGCTGACAAAATGAGGGTTGCTAAATGATCATTTTGTGTGAGCTATTGAGGAAAATTTGTTTCTTTTTGCAACTATACTATGTAAAACCTAGTACTTTGAGGGATTTGTACAAAATTGTTTCATGTAAGCATTGATCGATGTTAAGAAAGGTTTGAGGGGAGTATTTGGAGTGTGGACAAGTGTTTAGGAGCAAAGAAGTGTCAAACCCGGGGTATAAGTTGCTGCCACCTTTGGAAGAATCTGGTGCTTATTGTTGTCAAAGCCACATTGTGATTGTCCTTAAAAGTTCCTTGATTTATCATAGAGAATGATGACAAACACAACCAAGCCATGAAGAACATGAATTCAAAGAAGGGCTTGTCATGCTATAGCTTGGAATTATTCACTATTTCTTTGGCAATGAGGTAACTTAGAAAGACAAAAAGTATTTTCAATTGTACAATAATTTTCCCTTTTTTATTTGTTAGAAAGGTAAATGGTATGAATGAATGGAAAATTGCATTAAAAAATATGTCAAGTCACTTTAATTTATCTAAGCACATGATGAAGGTGAATTTTTTATGGCACAAAATAATTAATGGAAACTTGCATTAACATTGATGAAAGCTCTTAGGTTTTCCACATTAGTTGAAAATAAAAGTTTTCCCACAACCATCACTAATAATGAATTTTAATCTATTATGTCATGTTTTCCATTTTTTATCTTCAAACTCCTAAAAATTAAACTTTTACATGCAAGATCCATCTAATTAAATGTTGAATTCTACGTGTAACAATGGAGATTAATATAATATATGTCTTTATTTTCGTTAACAATATTAGCTTTCTTATCATGTAAATGGAGTAGCTGGGCGGGAAGAGAAACGACTCAGGAAGTTTAGAATCCTCGGCTAGAGATGACGATGGGGAGTTAGATTCTGATGAAGATGAGGAAAATCCTTGGTTGCAAGGAGTTCTTTGGCTATGTTTTGATGGAGGGTTGGCACTTTTTGGCTCTGGCACTACGTTCTTTGCAATTTCTGGGTTTGACTTTTTGGATCGATGGTTCCCTTCACTAATTTGTGCTTTTGATGGTTGGTCTTTTTTGAGCGATGGGTTGATGCTAGTGAGTTTTGGTGACCTTTCTTGTTGTTTGCGGGTAGTTATGAAAGTTTCTCTTGGCCAAGACTCTGCTCTTTGGCCCTCTGGTTGGCTCATATTGGCATTGGGTGTGGGTGACTCCTTTTCCCATCTTGGAGCTGTCTTTTCTGGCCAGTTTGTGGTTTCCATCTGACAATTGGTCTTTCAAGTTTTATCTTGTGGTTTGGAACCCTATATGGGTTGTTGGCCCCTGTGGTGGTTCAAAATTACTACTCGAGTGGGGATTCATTCCTCCCTCTGTCTTGATGAGTGTTGGGTGCACCTACTCTAGTGTTATCTGGTGGTTTATGTTGTGAGAGAAAGTGTCTACTTTTTCTTCTGTACCTGGCTTCCCCCCTTGTTCGATTTTGTCTTTCTTTTGTGTATGGGGGCTAGTGTTTTGGATTGACCCTTCTGTAGGCATGGGTCTTTGGTTTTCCTTCTGGGTTTGTTCTCTCTAGTGGTGGGTTCTCTTTCTGCCTTTTGGTGCTTTGCTTTCTACGTTTCCCTACCTAGTTTTAGGTTGGGTGTGCCTCAAGAGGTTGTTCTTCAATGTTTCTTTTGCTTTGGGGGTTGTTGTGGAGTGGTTTTGTTCCCTCCCTACTGTTATTGGAAGTGTGTCTTTGGAAGGCATTGAAAGTTCCCTTTTTATTTGGTTGGTTTGGTTCTAGGCCTTTTGGATGGGGCATGTGTCTTTCTTAGAGGTCACTTTATGTGAGTTGGTTCTCTTGGCTGGGTGGTCTCCGATATTTTATTTTAAGACCTAGATTTTAAGGATACTAAAAGATGATTCTGTAGTTTTTTTGGAAAAGTTCCAGTGTTCTGAGAGGTTGCTGGTTCAACTTTGTTTAGTGAAGCTTCTTCTGCTGAAACTGCTCTTGGTTTCATTGGAGGTGCTGTAGGTTGGGTGGTATTCAAAGATTATTTTGAAGACTCAATTGCTTCTACTATTGTTGTTTGCTAAGTTCTTTCTTTCTACTGTAGTCTTTTCCTTCTCTCTGGACACTGGTCTTCTTTTGAGGTGGAGACCTCTCCTTTTATGGTTGAGGTGTGTTATGTGGTTAAAGGCTTACTCCTATATCTCCCATTGAGGCGAAGCCCATTCCTATATAGGTGGAGTGTTGTTATGCAGGTGGTTTGTGGTTGTTGTGGCAAGGAGGATTGGATTTTTCTCCTATAGAGGTGGAGTGAACAACTGGATTTTGTGGGACACTATTGGAGCCTTGATTGTTTATGATGATTTCTCCTATAGAGGTGGAGAGGGAATGTTGTTGGGCTCTATTTTTTCTGCTCTTATGGTTTTTTGTGACTTGGTTGCTTCAACCAGTGGTATGGAGAATTTGACTTTCTTGAATGATTGGTGTGTTGCTGCCTGGCTGTTGCAGGCAGTGTATTTGGGTTTAAGGTCCCTACCAAAACCTAGTTGTAAAGGGTTGATGGTCCTTTCAAAAACTATGGGTTCAAGATCCCTGTAAAGTCTTGGTTCTGTGGTTGGAAGCTGGGTTTTGCTACTAGTTGTTTTTGGCTTATTCTTTTGGTAGCATGATCATCCTAGTTTGGGTTTTAGGTCCCTTTAAAATCTATTGGTAAATGGTTTCGGGTCCATTCAAAACCTATTTTTCCCTCTAATAAAAACAATGAAGATTAATAAAATAATCAAATGAATGGTCTATAAATTGTCAAAACAAAACAAAAAAACTCAATATAAACATCTACCTAAAATGGAATAGAGTGAATTCCACTAGCCATGATGGAAATTGGAATACTATAAGCAATGAAAATAGAATTCATAAGCAAATTTGTGTTAAGTTGATTTCGTTTATAAAATTTTAAACATGAATTCATCTAAACTATGTCATGTTTTTCATTTTTTTTTCTTTAAACTCATATAAAATAAACTTTTTTATGCAACTCCCATCTAATTCAATGTTGAATTATATGTCCAATTGTTATGATTAATAAAATCATGAAAGGAATTTGGTTTATATTGTCAAAAACAAACAAATATACTAAATAAAAACATTTCAATATTACCAAAATGAAAATATTACGTGAGATAATGTAAAATGATGTATAAGCTTCAAATTGTCTTCTTCTACATTGTGTAGCATGCAAATTGGTGGTAAAAAGGTGATGGATCAAGCATAAATTGGTACAACAGGGAGTCAATTTCATAAAAAGGTGTTTACGAGTCAAATAAAGCACTGAACCAGACAAATGTAGAAATGTGTGGGCCTGAATCACGGGGTTAACCCCTATTTTACCATTCCAAGATAAAAACACATTTGGTGCCTGCCAAATTTGGTGAGCACCAAATGTGTTGCTTTGAAAAGTTTTCCAGATATAAAGAGGAAGGGAGTGAGACTTGAGAGAGAGTTATCTAGTTAGGGTGGGGGCAAGGCAGAACAGGATCAGGCAGGATGGATAAATCCAGGAGATCGGATCGATCAGATCAATCAGATCAGATCTGCCGATCGATCACGGGATCGATCGCGGAGATCGGTGAACGTTTATCAGGATCGATCCATGCAGATCCATGCGATCAAGATCAAGATCGAACAAGATCAGAATCAGGATCCGTTTGCGATCAAATCCGCTGGCGCCGGCGCAAGATCAAGATCCGTCGCGTCGTCGCGAACAAGATCGGGCGATCGAGCGGATCAGGCGAGATCAGACGATCAGATCAGACATCGATCGCGCAAATCAGGCGGCGAAAATCGATCAGATCTTTTGGATCAAAATCCGCTGCGATAAATCATCGATCCGTGCGGAAATCAGGATCATTCCGCGTCAAAGATCCGACAAATCCGCTTTTAAGAAATCAAAATCAATCTTTCGATCAGATCAGAGAGAGAGAGAGAGAGAGAGAGAGAGAGAGCGACCAGACAGGGAGATGGAGTAAGAGAGTCAAAAAGACTAGAGGGGGAGAGAGAGGGAGTGTGAGAAAGGGGGTTTGAGTGAGATAGATTTGTCTAAGTAGGGTGGGAGGGAATGAGACCTGAGAGAGAGGGAGTGCGAGAGAGGGGATTAGAGTGAGAGAGTATAGTCTAGGTTTGGGAAGGATTGAGACCTGAGAGAGAGAGACTTGAGGGGGAGAGAGAGTTATCCAGTTAGGGTAAGGAGGCAGAGACCATATGAAAGGTAAAACCTCAACTATCCATCTACGATCATAAACCACGCACTCTCAACATCATGAAAGTGGTCGAGCAAAGAGGGGAAAGTTAGATTTTGTTCAAAGCAGGTCATTTGGAGAGTGCCAAATTTGGCGCTCGCCAAATGACACATCACATTTTGCGCACACCAAATTTGGCACTCACCAAATGACCTGCTTTGGATGAGTGAATGCATAGGATTTGACAAATTTCCTCATATTTTTGTCTGTGCTCACCATCACATTTGCATGTATTTCAATGCAAGTTTATAAAAAATCGTGATGGCATTAACCTCTCTCTTAGCTATCTAGATATATAATTCTTTTTTCGTTTTGATTCAGTTAAGGTTTTGATCCATAACTTCTCTTGTAAATGCCTCCATTTTTGGTCAAAAACCAACATGTGCTAGATTTAGGATAGATTTTTACTTGTTCATCGAAATGTGAAACAAATTACATTTTTTACTACTAGACTCCATTCTACACATGATGATTTTTTTTTCAATTTTTGATTAGTTTTCAAAAAAATTAGGGGGGAGCACGCTCAAATTTTAGTTTTTCAGGATGTGTTCACTTTGAAAATTCATAAAATATTATATATTCATTAATTTTTTTTTTCAAAAGAACAAGGATAAACTACACGGTGTTAGCTAATTTCTCATCATTTGAATTTTTGAAATTCTAAAAAAAAGTTAATCAAAAAGGGGGGGCCATCAGAAACTATGCTATTTTTTTGATAAAAACAGGAGCTGTTTTGGGCCCCCCTTTTTGAGACCCTTAATCTTCATTAATTTAAAAAATAATTAGTAGGTTTTTGCTTCATCTTGAAATTTTGAGCACAATTATCTTCATTTTCTCATGCAAATTAGATTTTGCTGATTTTAGGAAAGAAGTGGCATTTTAAGAGCCAAAATTGTGTCACAGATCCATGCAGTTACCCATAAAACATATCTCCATTCAATTTATCTACTAAATTATCAATGAATATAATAGGAAATTTATCTTTGATAGTGTACGTGTTGAACTCTCTATAGTCTAAACACATGCACCAAGTGTCATCCTTCTATGCACCATCACCATAGGAGATGAGTAAACACTTTGGTTATGTTTAATTATTCCTACCTTTAGCATATTCCGAGCCATCTTATCAATCTTTATATATGAGTTTTTATAAGGCCCAATGTTGGGTGATTGGCTCCCTAATACTGGCTGAACAATACAATTTTGATCCCTTTTAGGAGGTAATCATTTAGACATATCTCCAAAAACCACTAAGTGATTATCTATAATCGATTTTAGATCTAGCTGGGTAGGAGAATTAAAATAATAAATCAGTAATGAAAGTATTTGGACCACAAATCCAACAACCCCTTTGTTCTTTTGCATTTGATAAGATCTCACCATTTGTGGGGACTTTGCACACAACCCTCTTAGTTGAACGACTAATTTTCCTTTTGAGTGAAATCTCATGAATAGATGTTGGAATTTCATCTTAGTTGTTTTTAATATAGTGAGAAACTCTAGCTCCAACATTATATTTCTTCCACCCATGGGAATAACAAATATTGGCCAATCTCTTTTAGTCCTACTTCCTCTGTTTTGTTGTTTTGTCTTACTGCTGGTCTTTAGATTGTTGTTCTTATTCTGTAAGGGTTTAGGGCCCTTTCCCTGTTTAATCAATCAAATTTACAAATATTGGCCAATCAAGTCAATACTCTCCCATGGTCAATTTAATATTGTGGTATTTTTTCAAGTAACTAATAATACACCCATTTAATTTAAACCTAAAATATTAGAGAAAGAAATATAAAACAACTCAAATAAGTAGCTAACTTCTTGTTAATGAATTTGTAAGTGCTTCTCAAATCTATCAATATTATTACTCTCTTTCTTTAAGAAACCCACCACTTCGAGAGTTTGTGGGAGACTGATTCCAACAAGTGTGTGCCAAGAAATGATTGGGTGAGTATCGCCTAATTCCTTAACCAAATCATTGTCACCCTATAACATTGGCTCTTCATCCTCTTTCTTGAATTGACCCTTCAATATAGAAGAATTTATTTTTAGTGTATTTATATCTTTGACTATATTTTCTATCATAGTTAAAATATAATCCTTTCTCTCTCTTATCTACAGTTTATTGTGGAGTTATCCTAGTAGGTTGAGGAAGTGACTATGTAGGAGAGATTTTATCTCTTATATTCACATAACCTTGCCTTTTATTGGCCAAAAAAAACTTTTTACATGTCTTTCCATAATCATTACTTGCAACTCAAAATATATATGGAACATACATACCTCATATTTGATGTGATCGTGTAAACCCCCTAGTTATAATTCCTTCAAATTTTTGTTTGCTTCATTCTCCACTCTTAAATAAGGGTTTAGAATTGATTAATATAATCATCGACCATACTTGTTTCCTTTAACTTGGCAAGTTTAAGTAGCTATCCATAATATTATCACCATAATGTGTAGTGAGTTCCTCTTAAAAAATAAACCATGTAATAACACATCCCTTCTTTTTCTTCTCTTCACATAACCAATGATACCAAATGAATTGATCAAGATCCAAGTATAAGGATGTCATCACAACCCTTTGTTGATAAGAAACATGATCAAGATTGAGGAATTTATCTATTTTCAATCAAGCTAAATGGTTAGATCTTTGCTATCACACTTTCACATATCCATATTTGGTCTGGAGTGCCTAGCCATATGTGTAATTATTTTAGTGTAGTCAAACTCATTAGCACCATGTCCCTTAGAAGAATCATCTTCCTCCCAATTCTTATTGTGTGAATTTTCTCCCTTAGAGTTCATACCACTTATAAGGGAATATGTTTTCCTCGATAATGCATTGATCACTTCTCTTGTGGTTGTTATCTTCATCTTCATTGATGAAATATCTTCTTTAACCTTGGTGATTTCAACTTTTATATCATTCGCCGCAATATCCTCAATTTATATATCATCCTTGTTTAGAGATTTTCTAGGTGTGACGATATTTTTTTGTCTCTTGCAGCAAGCCCTACCATGTGTGGATTTAAGTTTGGGTTTCACCTTTCCCTTTCTTTAAAATGACGTGTCATGTAAATTTAAACTACAAACTTTTGTGATGAGGCTAAATTTGGCCTCATAAATTGCATAGATAATGTACCTTATGTTCTTTGTCCACCCCATAAATCATGATGAATTAATGTTTACTTGAGAAATTATTAATTGTTGGAAGAAAAATAAATTGTATACATTTAGTTTAATAATTGTTGATTAAGAGAATTTAAACACTGGCGATATGTTGTTAAAGAAATGTGTTTTTGAAGTAAGATGCTATGACAAATTGTTCAATGATCTTTTGAAGTTACAATATGATAAGAGACAAAACTGCCCAATTCCTCTTCAACTCCAGAGTAGCCTAGAATAGAATAAATTAGTAGCCATTTTACAATAATAAAAAATTAAAATAAATAGGTGAGATATTTACTCTTCCCTATAACCGGTTAGACTTCCCCATTTGGATCCTACAAAAACATTTATAAAAAACCAAATTACATTAATATTCCACATACAAATTTAACTTATTAAAATCTTTTATTGAAAAACATTAAAAGAGGAACTTTATAATATTATATTATATATTCATTTGAATTTAATGGGCATGTGGTTGTTGCAGCATCTTGATTCCATGATGCAGGTATTAATTTTATGACTCAATCGAAAAATTTGTATGATTTTCTCCTAACTCCACATTTACTTGATAATATAAATCTATCCCCCCTTTTTTTGCATTATCCTTTTTAACTGTCCAAAAATCAATTTGATCGTTTGTCACAATCATGCCTTGTTATCACATCAAATCTTTTGCTGAGAACTTTGATGCTCAAGACACTTAGTTACTTTTTCTAGATTTGCTTAACTATTTGCACAAGTATCTGATCTCTAACTACTTTCCTTGTGGCACTTACAAAGTTGTTCTTGGTTATATCTTTCTCTGTATTACAATTTTAGACTATGTGCCAATAGACTTTAGAACTGGAATTATTGTTCATATGTTTCCCAAGGAAATGGTACTCATGTTTTTGTTGTACTAGGGGCTGCTCTTGATCAAAAGAAGCTCTGAAGCACCATCTCTTTGTTGAAGAAATATTTGTAACTGGTTGAAGAATTAGAAGATTATGCTTCAGATTAGATTTATCACTAACTTCCAATTTTATATGGACTAGAGTTGATGGGAACATCCTTGTGTTCCTTGCATGTTTTTCCTAATATTGTTTCCCAAACACTTGGCTGATTTTGATTGCAAAGTTAACAAGTGCCTACACTTTGAGTATTTTCTGTCTTTCCTTGTATTAACTTGCATATGAGGTGAACTCTTGAATTCTATTTGTTTGCTTTGTTTAATGCTCTCTTCTATCTTGAAACCACCACCATGCTACTTATCATTCAAATTGTGGCTCTAAGCATTTTTCAATACCCTATCCAACTATGCTTCCACATTCCAATTTTTTTCTTTGGCTGCTCTCACAGTTAGAACATAAATTGGGTTTTTAACCAACAATGCTTCCACATTCAATGCCACCTTCTTTATGTCTCTCTAAAGCAAGATTCATCATGAATCTTTCACACTATCTAAACTAACTACATGATCATTTTTATAAGTCATCCAACTATCAGAGTAATGGTTTTTGGTGTAGTAGTGATTCTAATTATACACCATACTCTAGCTATACTGAAACATTCTTATTTTATTATAACAGAATTATGCTTAGTCAATATTTTTAGAGTTTACATTTGTCAAGCAGGCAGTTTGCAGACATAACCTGTAGGTGGGATTTTTTTTAGACATTTTGTCAAATAGTTCATATGCTTTATCCCTGCTTTCACATGTTGCATACATTCTTGCCAAGGCAGTTGTAACTACATCTAACAAAATTCCACTATCATTTATGCTTTTATGGTTGTACATATCCTGTTCCAAATCTCCCATTTTTGCACAGGCAGAGTATGTGACAAACGTTATCCAATGCTCCATAGATGATGGCAAGGATTGTGAAAATTGATTTTATAACCACCAGCTGCATTTTCTTAGAGTTTCTTTAATTGATTTGCAATTAAAATTTTGTTGATTTTAATGAAGTCACACCTGGAAATTGATTTGTGACCAATCAAAATTATAAAATATGAATGGGACTTTTGAAAGGTAAACTGTAAACTACAAATTTTATGAATTTACTGGTGCAACTTCATTTATGCTCTATCTGATTCTAAATCAGTAAGAATAAGTTAAAATATCATAAGAAAATCATTGTTATGCTTCTTGGGGAGAAGCAGTTCTATGTAGGAACTTGCGATCACTTGTCAAGACTCCAAAAAATATACATTCATACAAGTGCATCAATTGTAATTGCATGCAGACTTGAAATCATCCATTAAACTAACATGTTTGAACCTCAAAGAACTACTTAAGATTTGTTATCCACTTTTCAAGCATTTTGATTGTGAACTGCAAGGTAACAAAAATGTTCAAATATATCATGAGAATATATCCTTATCAGATTGTATTGTAACCCTTGATATTTATGCAACTGAGGTTTGATCAAACATTTATTCACCTTCACAAATTAGATCAATAGGGATGTTGCAACTTTATTTAGACCATCTTGCAACACTCTTAGGCAACTGAACTCAAAACTACAAATCACTTGCAACACTCTTAGGCAACTGAACTCAAAACTACAAATCACTTGCAACACTCTTAGGCAACTGAACTCAAAACTACAAATCACTTGTGACTATGATTAAGAATATTTACCACCAAGACTCATTGATGTTTTCATTAATTCTTTTGGCTAGATCAAGCTAAGATGAGAAAAAAACTTCACATGCAACTTCAAAAATGACCACGACCTTCTAGATAATGACTAAATAATGCATGTCAATGTAGGGAACACAAAAAAGTTTAAAATTTTTCACGGTCAAAATTTGACACTACATTATTGAAGTACCTACTATTGGGGTACTTTTTATAGTAGTAGTCCACCACTACTCCCTTGGGCCAAAGGATGTTGAGTAGAACACACCATCAAAATTTACTACCTCTAAGTCATCACTAGGTGAAATGAGTAAGGACTTTCCATATTGAGAAAATGCCTTAGCGGTATGATGATAAGGACCATATATTTGGCTAAGGGGGTTATCCAAATCCTATAAGCATAGGTCCCTTCAACTTGATAATGAAAATTCTCATGAGATATTTTTATTCTATTTAATACACCTTCTCAAAGGGAAGTATTAGTATTATACAATATGGGGTCACAAATAAAGTCTATCTCATCTTGGATATAATTCAATTTAACTAAATGAGGTAAGAGCTCCAACTTACTTGGCCTAGGGGAGGGCTTTTTTTGGATACATGGTTGTGAAGGATGAGTAGGAAAGGAAATAGTTTGGAGTTGTAGTTTATTTGCCTTTCTTTTTCTTTACTAGTGGTATCTCTAGTGGGTATTTTCTCTTGCAATTACTCATTCTTCTATTTAAATCTAGATTTACCTTAAATTTTACTCATACTAGATTTTTAAAGCTCTAAAACCAATGGGAATTGGTTCACTTTGATTTATTCATTGGTGGAAAATCCCTAAGATCATATTTTGTAGAATTAATTCAACCATGGGTAGGTTGATTATGCTAATTTTGAATAGTAAACTTTGATTAGATTCTATTGATTTCATGGTGTAATGACATAACTTCAAGGTTCTAACTTCCCTCTTTTTCCCTTCATTCCTCATGGGCACAAAACATGGTATTGATGATGTGATAGGCAAGGAAATTTTTTCTTTTAACAAAGCCTTTCATTGCTACATGGTCAACAACCTACATTTTATCTCGGTTTTGATTAAATAGATACTACAGTTTGCACTTTGATAATAGACAAGAAACTCCTTGGAGTAGAAAGAATCATCAATTCAAGCTAATATGGTAAAATTAGATAGTTTATTTTTATTGACACCATAAAATGAAAGGAAAAGCCTAATTACATATTTTATTTTTTATTAAAAAATTAGAAAAATAAATAATTAGCAAATATGAGAGGCTATAAATACAACTAAGGGACAAGCTAAGGAAATATGCAACACATATCATACACACAATACATGTTTTACACACCTTACAAGGAAACAAAAACACAAAAAATAAGAGAAGCTATTCATAAGGGGAAGGGCTAATGGAGTTATAGATGAGGATTTAGATATATATTGTTGACTAGGATTAGTAATTCACAACTACTAAGGGTTGATCCATAAAAAATATGAAATTGACATGTAAGGAGTATAATATAGATCATACAACTAGGAATTATCTATTATTTAAAATACATACTATTATCAGTCAAACAAAGGAAATAATACTAAGAGGAAAGTAGAGGAAAATATAACACATACCATATATAAAATACACGTATTATACACATTTTAAACATACAAAAATGAGAAAGAAAGCATATAGAAACAAAATAAGATATATAAGGGGGAGGGGTAATGGAGTTATACATAAGACTTTAGATAGATCTTGTTGACTAGGATTAGTAATGCACAACCATTAAGGATTGATAGCTAAAGATAATTAACCCACTAGTAAGCCAAGATGACATATAGATCACTCCAAAGTGAGGCAAATAGCCCATATTTTGACTCTTTTCCCTAGGGATATGGAGTTATAAAATTAAAGTCACATTGAATTGTTGAATAGTGTCCAAGGGTTAGAGAGAACTTTTATATGTCAAGATGATAGCCTCTAGGGCTAGTAAATTAGGTAGTTTGGGGCATTCAATGTCATTATGCACCCACCACCTCCACCATTGAGAGGGCCGAATGCAAGGTCTTAGGGTGACAATGCTAATCACAACTAGCAAGGATGAGGCTCCATTTTTATTTTTAATTATGATATATTTTGTTTTGACCTATACACATATAATCATATTCTCTACAAAGCTCATTGTACCCTATTTTGATGATGTATATATGAGATAATTTATACCATGATTTTTGATATTATGCAATGAGCATTGTTTTATTGGATGGATGCATATGTTTATGATAATTATGAATATATGGATGTTTACACTTATGTTTTGTGATGGATTACATATGACTCTGATAATGATGATGTATGATTTTAGTGTATGCATTATTATTGGGATGCCGATAATGTATTATGATCTATATGATGATAAACAATTTATATGATGGTTATTTATGCATATTAATTTGTGATGGCATGCTATATATGATATTGATGATGTAAACTGATGTATATTTATGTGATGTTTATGCTATAGATGTGATGACATATGAGTTGATTGTGATATATATTATGGATACATGGTGCATGTATGGATGATGTTCATAAATGAATTAATAAAGTGATGTAAATGATGGATGATTTTTATTATGATATAATAATGATGATGATATTTTTTTTCATGGCATAAATGAGAAGAAAATGACGAGGATAGAATAAATGGATTAGAAAAATAATTAAATAATCTAACTAATCATTTACACAAGTTGGATCATGGTATCAATAATGGATAATGGATAGGTGATTTAGACTAATGAGTGATTTAATGTTTGAATGCAAGTATTTATGTTGATATATGGTGAGCAATGTTAATTTGACATAGCAATGGATAAGATGCACTAGGGTATAAAGACCAAGGTACGATGTATCTAGTGCATAAATGACTGACTTGTATACATGCAATAAACAAGAGGATGACCTAGCACATCACAAGGTGATTAACAATTTTGGTAGGTCATGTGATGGGACAACCAACAAACATGGTGCATACAATTATAATTACCGTGATGTACACTAGTCAAGACAAACAGTGATATTTAATGATCATGATGACCTTGAGTATGCATATTATAAGTCAAAAGACAAATAAAAAAATAATGATCAATAATCATACAAAAGTCTTACCTCTTGGCAAGGTATTGTGAAATGGGCAAGATGATGATGATTCCTAATACATGGAATAATATACCTTGTGAAGGTAAAGAATGAGAAGGGAGTTTTATGATGGAAAATAATGTGGCAACTACATTTGATCAATGCTAATTTAGAGAGTTTTAATTGTATCATTTGAATTTAATGTTTCAAGTGTTTATTTTTTAGGTGGAAAGCACATGTCTAAAGCTTAGGAATGGGGATAAAATGAAGCTTAGATTTGAGGATTTTGGGTTGTTGGGATTCAAATATTCAGTTCAACAAAATATAAAAATTCAATGAATTTCTTAAGTCAAGGAAGTGGTCAAAGTACTAGTTGATGAAAATAAGTGGTTAGTGGCTTCCTAAGAACCAAGAACCATTATTTTATAGTTCCTAGTGGCACTATGAGACAAAGAACACAAAATATGGCTCTTAACAAGGTTGTTTGAATGTAAATGATGCTTTTTGCAATATTGCACCCATCATCACCATAATCAAATGGTTTGGAGATAAAAAAAATTTGAGAGGTTATTATGGAGGCACCCTATGTTAGTTGTAGGTTTGGATAAAACAATTGTAGTTTCCATGAATTTCAAGAACTAGTCTATCATAGTTTGGTAGGTTTTACACTCAGGTCTCTTAAGAGACTTTGTTGGAAGCTTGTAGTTTGAAATGATTGGGTGACTTGGGATGCAAATAGAGGCCTTAAAAAACATTCAATTATTCACCTAGACATGTTGGAACAGTCAATTTTTTACCATGACACACGAAACACAAAATATATGCTTCTTGCCATGCATTTGTACTACTCTCAACACTTTTTGTTAGAACATATTTGTTGTTGACATGTTCAAATAATGTTGATTTGACTAGAATTAATAGAGGATAAAGTGAAGGGACCTAATATCCACCTTTAGGTACAAATAGAACATTCCTAGGTGCCATGAGCTCTAAGAACTACTCTATCATAGTTTTGTAGTTTTTGCTCTTAGGGATCTTAAGAGAGTGAACCAAAATAGTGTAGCCTCGAAGAATCAAATGAACTAAGGAACAATGAACACCTCTAGCATTCACCTACCTACCCATATGTGTTGGAGTAGTCGGTTTGGTTCCACAATGCACAAAAAATGAAGATTTTGGTGCTTATTATTTTCTTTCAAGTCTATGAGATTGGAGAACTACATTATAACTGTCCTTTTCCCTGAGTTTCCTTAATTGTCATGTTTTGAGGATTGTAATTGTTACAAATATAGGGTTCTAAGTAACATCGTGTTTTGGTCTACTTTGTCTAACATATTGTTTTCTCACGCATGCATCATTTACACATCTATAATTGTGCCCTTTCACACACTTGGGATACAAACATCCTCTGCATCTAGAATGCCTACAATTGTAAGACTTATTTTATCTACATAAGTTGTGTATACTAATGATTAATCTTGGGATTCCCTTCTCCTTTACTTTGAGTTCTTATTTGTAGGTGGTTGGTCCAACTTCTCTATCTTTCTTTTCTTTTATTCATTACAGTCATCACCTCCTCGTACATCTATTTGGAATAAAATTTATCCTTGAATCTCAATAGGTTTGTAAATATGCTAGAAAAATATTTTGTATAATATTTGAATGATTTTAAGGATATCAATAATTTCAAGGGGGCTATGAAGGTGGGAGTGGATTTTTTCATAAGATATTCACATTTTTTTTCACTTTATAATGGAAAGAAGGCACCATGCCTAAGTGAGGTGGGTTAGTTAGAGAGATGAGATTTATCAATATGGCCAACATCATATTATATAGAGCTGTATGTGGTGGGTTGGGAATATGGAATAGGGACATTAGCTTTGATAATAAACTCACTAGGGTGAATTCTTGCAAAATAAATATAAGTCAAATTCATGGAGGAATTTACCCTTTTCTTAGGATGAAGCTAGGTCATGGGATTTTCTTGCTTATAATTCTCTTCTTTCTTACCCATTGTATCAATTATTTTACTTCCTTCACTCTTTCGGGAAAGAAACCATTCAATTTTTAGCCTTCATTTAGTGAATACTAGTTTACAAAAACTCTTAGTACATATTGAATGTGTAGAATGCCAAATATTTAAACTTTTCATGCATGTCTATTTATAAAATTTTGAATTTGAATTCCCTAGCTATCATGGTTTGATTAATCATTTATTGATAGAGGTTCTATCATGGTGGCTAGACATGTCTAGCTAGTGTGGGAAAGGATTCATTGCATGTGGGATTTTGTGGAGGTATCATGTGTCGAGTTGATGTGATATTTCTATATAGTGGTAGAATTATCAGTTTTTAGGAATGGATGGTCTAGATGTGTTTGGTGAGTATAATTTGATAAATCATGAGGTTTTATCCACTTGTTAAGTGAATGATATTTTAAACTTTATTAGGAACTACTAGATTAGGATGGATTTTCAAGATTTATGGCTCATGTTTGTGTTTACCACAACATATATAAAATGCAATTTCTTTTTCCAATCAATGGCTATGATTAAGACATTTGGGGGAAAATATGCTTGGTAGGATTTTCCTTAAAAACTTAGGAAGGAACTTTCTTAGATAAATGATAACCACTAGATGAAGGTTTATATGGAAATATAAATGATGCCCACTCTTACAAATAAAGGGACAAAAAGAAAGATACAAGAATGAAACATATATTATAAAATTGTGATACAAATGAGCAACACTACTTATAAAAATAGATTAGGATGAATTCCATTCATTAGAATCAGCAATATAGTCCCACTAAGCATTGAATTCTCAAAAAAATTGACCTACTTGCAATTAGAGACAAGGTAAGGTCCACCCTAGAGAGAGTTTGAAGCTTGCCATGGTGATTATGCCTTGCTTTGTATTCATCCCATCTGAGCACTATATTTCCCTTTCAAAGCTTTTTACTGTATTGGGCTTGTTAAACCATTTCTTATTGAATTTTTAGGCTTGTTCAACTTATCTTGGGAAATTAATCTTCTTATAGATGTTTGAACTTAGCTACTCTATTGATTATCACTCTATTATCATCAATATTCAAGTGGTGAAGAATGTTAAGTACATGCAGCTCAATGAAAATTGGTTTCTAGACTTAGTTTCCATAAAATAGAGTAATTGCTTTCTTTAGAGTTATATGCATTTTACATCCACTAAGAAGACTCACACCTAAATCATGACTAGAATAAAGATGATACCAAATGGTTCAAGCAAGTTTAAGGAACATTTTGGGTACATGCATGGCCTAAGCATGAAATAAGTCTAAATTCAAGTGCAAGCTAATGAATGGATTTAAATTCACGACAATTCTTAGGCCTAAATAAGATAAAGGAAATAAGAGTCAAACATATGGTAGATGAGGGTTTACATGGTAAATAATACTTGCATGAGCAATTCAAAATTCAAGGTGAGAAACAAGGGAGTAAACATGAAAACTAGAGGCCAAGGTCAAGGAATTAGACTTTTTAAGATGCAAGTTCAGTTAGTGGCAAACAATCTTTATAATCAAATTTTTATTAGAGATAATTAAACCACTTAATATAGAATCATTCTAGTATTTTTCATTAGAGATAATTAAACCACTTAGAGATAAGTAAAATATGAGAAAATTTTAAAAATAAATCATTATTAGAGATCAATTGATTTTATTTATCAACAATCCTTACAAATAATTTTATCTATATATATATATATAAATCAACTTGATATTACAAAGTTTTTACAATGAATCATGTTAATCTACTCCACTCTTATTGTGTTGAGTATTGCCTCATGCTCAGACTCACAAAACTTCCACAAGTTCTTATTCAATGGTCTATCCCCATATTTGATCAATTAAACATTTGATCGTACAATAATTTTAGAATAATGAAGAATATTCCTATGTGTGTCAAAGTCCTCAAACAACCACACATCAAAATTCTTCACTAGATACCTTTTATGCCATGTTCCAATAAAAACCATTTATCTTGTAGGATACTCAATATCTTCTCCATCTATTATAGGGGCCTCCAATTTCTTTTCTTCCTCAACACAACAACATAAATAATAATTTGTTCCTTCTTCATTATCAAGTCATCTGTAATAACTGTATAAACATACCCTATATTGATTTGTGCATTTAACTAGATGAATTTAGTCAATAATACAAGAAAAACTACAAAATAAGATAAAATATTAAATTTTATTAAATTATGCATCTAGATAATACCTAGTTGAACTAGATATGATATGTGGTCAAAGTTGATTGATGATTCCATCTTTGTGAGTTGTAGTGCTCTCAAAAGTTGATATGTCTCAAGTGGGCTTAAAGTCTTTGTACATTATTCGTCAACCCACTCTTTTGATTCACACTCATTCCAAGCTTAATTTGTATAGGGAGAACAAAAGCATGTCATTTTCCTCGTATGAATAGTTCATGATGAACTAGCATTTGAGCTTCTAAAAGAGTGGAGCTCACTCGATCCCATAAATGTACATCAATCCTCATATTTTGCAATGTTATCTTCATCTACCAACCAAAAATTATACAAACTATAGAATTACCTTCATTGGAACCATTGTATCATTACACAATTTGACAATAGATGTTACATCTGTTAACTTTGCACTATCTTTATACTTCAACTCTTCTTGTGCTAAGGCTCTTTTAATACATGCTCTTGCGCCATCATGTTCCCCTTTTCCATTCCCAACCTTAGAGAAATTCCATATATGCTAAAAAAAATTCAACCTATACATCTTACTCAACCAATAGAACATCCATAAGTTCTTGAATTGTGATGTACAATAATTTTACCATATGATATGATGACCAAATTTGATGTGCTTGCTAGCCAAATCATTGTAGAATATCTAAAAGAAACCTTGCACAAACTTTGTAGAATGTGTATGATCATCATTGATATAAAAATAATACTATTTCAAGATCTTCTTGTCTTCCTTTATACTATCAAGTGCATGAATGAACACTATATGGATAAAAACTACAACTTGAGTGGAGTTTTAATAGTATGATTGAACCTTATTCTATGGTTGCAATATATAGTTATCTACAAAATCTGCAATTGAAATGATAGTACCAAGTGGAAATATATCCTTGCATAACTTGAATTGCAAGTCCAACTATTGAGTTCTATGTGTATTCCTTGCATACTCACATTATATTCTATAAAAGAATAGACATATACTGATACACTACTACATTTTCACTCACCAATTCACACATTTTTGCTTCTTTACCATCTTTTAGATTATATTCCACTGACTTATATTTTCTAAAACTTACTTGTTTATTTCTAATTGCATGTGTATTCTCCATTGTACATAATTTTTCAAATGTTGCAAGCCACCACAACTATCGCATGTTCCATCCAAGAATATTTTTTTGTAGATTAATTGACTATCCACTCTTTCAAATAAAATTATTGAAATGAAATCTCTTGAGGATCTAGGTGAAGCCTTTATCATACACTCCTACAAAGCCTCATTAGTATGAAACCCTACACATATATGTTAAACATCATAATGATTATAGAATTCAATATTTACTCTACCAAGGATTAGATCAAATGATTATGCACATTATTTTTAAATTCAGGTTTTGGAATTGGCATGATTTTGAGTTTTTTAGATATCAACGAGTACAAAAGGGGTAACTTTCCCATGAATGTGATGATATACATTGTAATCAACATATGGGTGAATGCAAAGTGAATATTTTAAATCCAATGGATAATGAAAGATTCAAATATTGGTTGTTTATATCATTGGAATATCTTATGCATCTTGGCAAGTACTAGGTATGAATGGAATAAAGGGATTGAGTGGTGCATGTGGTAATGCATGTGGTAATGCATGGATAGTGGGGTGCAAGGGAAAGGAAGATTATTTGTAAAATATACATTAGGAAATTATTGGTCTTTTTTGGTGTGTAGATAAAAGAAATCACTTGTAAAATTAGTTGTTCTTGATCCTTGGTAATTGAATTACTTGAGAGAAGATGATTTTTTTTTGGCTCAACATGAATAATAGTTTGAAGGTTCATTTTTATTTGGATCATATCCAAATTAATTTGAATCAAAATTGAAAGATAATGGAAAACATAAAAGGCTAGGGGAAAAACACATCACAATAAACATCAAACACTAACTTTGATTAATGCATAGCAACAAAGAAGAGATAGTAACATAAGAAATAAAAAGTTTATGTACAATATTGTGGTTAAGATTGTTGCATCAAAGGTGGTGGCTCTCTTGTATTATTTTATTCATAAACTAAGTTTACTAGGTTTTGAAACTCTAGGATATCAGGTGACTCAAGTGGGGGGATTTGAAATTATCACTTTTTCTTTTATAATTAATGTTGAGAGGGGTGGGACATCAACAATATTTTTAAATAATACTTTGTATCATATTATTCATCAAGAAAAAATATATCATATTATGGATAATGGGAGAATAGTAAGTCATGTTGTTCCCAAGTCATAAAACCAATATTCTATCTCATTGTAATGAGTGTTTTGGGGTGGTGTACCATAAGGATAAATTTGTATAAAAAAATGTATAGAGTTGTCTCCATATGTACACAATTCAAATCATCTATAGAATGTAATGAGGTCAATTCATCCTTGAGATTTATAGTGTGGATACTTTGATCACTTGTTTTCTTCTTCATGGCTATGTGTTTCAAGTCAACAATTGGGCTAAAATGAGGTTAACTAACACTATGATATGCAACACATGAACTATATTGACAAGGTGGCATGAAAAAAAGGTAGAAAGATAAAGAGAACATGCCTTAAAATTTGAGATTTCATTTCACCAATTACACAATATTTTCTACTTCATTTTTGGCTTCACATTCCTCCAAAATTTGAGCTTTTTTCTAACTTCCTTGGTATTCAACGTTCAATTCTATATCAATCTAATAATTAGTAAATAATATGAAAACAATGATTGTATATGATAAAATTCAAACAAAGAACATGATAATTATCATTCCAACACTAGGAAAATGAAAAAATTAGTTCATAAAATCAAATTCATTCTAAAAAAATGCAATTTAGTTCTTCTACATTGACAAAACAAAAAAGGTGGTGAAATTGTTAAAAATTATTGCTATTTTGTCAGCACCATGAAATTATGTTTCTATGTCAGATAAAGTGTAGATTAAAAAAAATAAAGCATGTGGGTCCTAAATCATAAGATCCACATGTCTTTTTACTATTTTTTGTAATTCCACAAATGCACTCGTGTTATAACTTGCATTGAGAATTCCTATAGAGAGTGATATACATAGACATATACTAAGAGATAGAGGAATAGAGAGATATAGGGACATAGAGAGGGATAGAGAGAGTTAGAGGAGGGATATATAGCTCAATAAATAGAGAGGGAGAGGGAAGAGGGAGAGATATAAAGATATATCTAGAGGGACATGGAGATGTTGGGATTAAGGTGTCTCAACCTTTGATTCCTAACAATATTTTTGGGATAAATATTTGTGCTAATTTTATATATCCTAAGTTGCCAACTATAATAGTTGTCATAGCACTTTTTGGACCCGTCAGGGGAGTGTTATATCCTACATGAAAGGTTTGGAGCTCAACGGAGTGCCACTTGTCACATAGGCACTTCATGGAGGTTGGCCATAGTGACACTTGTCACTTGAGTGCTCATTTGGAGAGATAAGTTTGTAAAACCTTCTCAGAGTTGTATAGTAGTGACATGTGTCAAGGCATGTTGAGTTAACTATGGAATGTACCTACTTTTGTGGAATTTTGTGCCCACTTTGAAAATTAAAGATTGGAAGTTGCTATTTGCAAGGAGAGTTGTGCATGGATGCAGTTTCTATTCCTAGTTGAGTCAAACTTGGAATGTGGATGCCCAAATTTTTGATAGGTACTTTTTTGCATGTGCATGTTGTATGTTGTTGCATGTAGTGCCTTTCTTGTTGCATGTTCATGCATGGGAATGGGTTTAAGGAAACTTCTATCTTGGGCATTGTATACTTCGTAAATATAGGTGTTTTGCTAGAGGAGTGATGTGAGGAGAGTTATTCATAGGGGTTATGCTGATGGATTTTTTCTCGAGATGGAACAAGATGTAAACCTCTTGTAATGGCCTCAAGCCTAAATAATGTATTGTAACTATTTTTTTACTAAGTAATATATTGGATTTGTGGTTTTAGATTGTGGGGTTTTTTACCTGAAAGGGTTTTCTCCATGTAAATCCGTGTTCTTTCTCTTTTGTCTTATTCTTCTTGTTCCATTTATGTGTTTGTAATGCTATTGAAACTACTCGATCTGAAAGGATTTGAAACTTAATCTATTTCTTTTAAGAATTAATAATGGGAAAATAACTATGTCAATTTTTTATTTAAGGCACAATAGTATATGCTTTTGAGGTTTCTGAACTTAATGGATGCTATTGAAGGCACGTACTAATCCTAGATGGATTTCTAGGACGACAATTTTCCCAAAAAGAGAGAGAGAGATGAGATAGAGAGAATTAGAGGGAAAGAGGGAGGGAGGAAGAGGTAGAGAGATATGTCTAGAGGAGAGAGAGAGGAAGGGAGAGAGAGGTGAGATAGAGAGAAGTAGAGCAGGAAGGAAGGAGGGAAAGGTGAGATAGGTCTAGAAAGGTAGGGAGGATGAGGGAGAGATATAATTTTTTCTTCACACAAATGCAATCACATTATAACTTGCTCACATTATTATTTACTTTGGGTATTTACATCCCTTAGGGTTGGATTTTCCTTCGGAATTCAACCCAAACAATTGGACTTACATGTCAATGCACATGTGTGTGTTTTTTGCAATTTTTAAAAAATTGATACAATCTTGAGCATGCTCTCCATTAGATTTGCACATCTTTTTATGTCTAGGTAAAAATACCACAATAATATTCAACTCTCTCTTATCAATCTAACCATGTAGTTTTTTCATTGTTTCAAAAATGTTAAGGTTTTGATCTTTAATTTCTTTTGTTAGTGTTTCCATTTTTTGTCAAAAACCTACATATGGTATTTTTGGTTTTATTTTTTCTTGTTCATCAAAATTTGAAACAAATTACATTTTTATAAACTAGATTCTATTCTTTACACATTTTAAAAAACTAAACTTGATTTTTGATTAGTTTCCAAAAAATTTAGAGGGTACACACTCAATTTTTTGTTTTTCATTCAAGATGTGCCCACTTTGAAAATTAGTAAAAAGTTAGCAGAAAAATTGAGCCTAAACTACATGGTGCTAGCTAATTTTTCATCAAAGTGAGGTTTTAATTACTAAAAAAGTTAGCATTTTAGGGGGTCCATACTAGATGCTATGTTATGTTTTTTGATTAAAACATGAACATTGAGTGTGGACCCCCTATTGAACCCCTTACTCTCCACCATTTAAATTTTGTTTTAGAAAGTAGATTCAAAGCACTATGACTCTCGTTCTTGTTGTGTCTTTAAATTTTGAGTGTAACTATCTTCAATTTCTCATCCAAGATCAAATTTTCTTGATTTTAGGAAATAAAGTGGCCACTTATGACCCCATTTTGGTCTCTACACATAAAATAACTAACCCAATGTTACCTACAACTTTACAAGTGAATCTAAATAAATATTTAATGTGGCTAAACATATCACCTAGATGCACCACAAACAAATATTTATTTTACATAATTAAAATATTTCATTCTTGTGCAAGGTGCACAACACCTTTTTCCTAACATCAAAATCCTCCACAAATTTATAAGTAAGATCATACAAATTACATGCCCACTTAACCAATTTAGATTCTAGGAAATAATTAAGAATAATTGAATTTCCCATCCAAATTCCATGCATTACACAAGGATGTGTCACAAAATACTTTATTGCAAAATATATTGAACAAGTCCCACCCTATTCTCAAAGTGATAGGGTCCCTAGTTTTTTCATTGGAATCCTCTAATTAGTCTTCTAAAATTCCCTCCTAGATTGATTTTTTAAATCTCTTGGTGGCCTAGGGGAATATTTTGTGAGGTTTTAATGGGCCTCTTTTGGATGAAGTAGTAAAATATTAAAGATAAGTGGAATGATCTAGGGTCTTAAAAACTTGGGGTACAAGTTCTCACAAAAAATTCCTAAATGCAAACCTTTAATTTATAATAGACACAACAAGCCACATCAAAATGAAACAATGAATTTTTGAAAGCAAAGAATAGAAAAACTAACTAGAAAAGGGAATATCCCAATATAAAAAACACACAATAGATGAAGATAAGAATAAAATATACATATGGGGTTCATCCCATAGTGCAATGGTTAAGATCTGGCGTTGTTGTTGTTTCCACTAGGGTTCAAACCTCCACTGGGCCATTATGATTATAGGTACTATGCCTCTGATGTGCTCGTAGGCTTGACCCACAATATTGAGGTTGTTGATGACATTCATTCTATGAGAAAGTTGTTCAAGCCCGTGTTTTTCCAATCCTTCATTGGGCTGGTGTGTTGTGGGCTCTATGCCCCAACTAGGCTATTGTGGTCATGAAATTGGATAGTTCACTTATGTTCATGTTAGGGAGGCTGTCCCTCATTTGTGGCCTCCATATAGGCTCATGCCAAACCAAAATTCTAGATATACTAATAAAAATAATAAAATGTACACATACATAGTGTAACGTCGTAAATTGTTAACCCTAACAATTTCACACTATGTTTGGCTCCCCCTTAAATGCTTGGACCTAATTATGCTTATTTTCCTGTTTTATTATTGTTTTCAAAAAATAAGATAAAATTAGGCATTAAAATTAATTATTTATTTAACAATAAATTAAAATTCAAAATAGGTATGGTCTAGGGTGCCCTCACCCTTGACCACCCTATTTGGCCCAATTTTTAATATTTTATTGTCGGTATTAATATATGTTTACAAATTTAAATTTATTTGTCGGATTTTCAAAATAATTATTGTGGGAAATGTTGAAATGCATATAAATGTCTTTTTCACCATTTGAACACCTAAGGAAATTTTGGATCAATTGAACATCATAAAAAGTAGTCAAGGAAATTCAAGAGTAGAATAAGCATCATTTTACAATATTTTTATCAGTCAAGATTCATGTTAGTAATGCATCATCATGTAATATCATTTTATGTTTTATGTTCATTATTTTGTGTGTATTAACACTTGTAGGATCTTTAATCAAGTATCAATTTCTCCTTGCATGAGATGTGTGACATGACCTTAGTCCATCAAGGAAAGTAGATTTGAATGGTAAGTTACAACACTTGAAATTTATCATTTATTTTATCCATTTTCCTTTGCCTGACCTAGGGTAAGGACACTTTATCCAATATCATCATAGTCGTGAAGGTGGAAACACCAAAATGAGGTTTGACTTAGGCAATCCCTTATACACTACAACAATTTCTCTCCTCTCTTTCTTGCAAGTGACAAATTTGAAGTGGATTTGGAAGATATTGAAGACCTTTAATATCAAGATCAAGTATTCAAGTACATACATTCATCAAATTAGGGAAAGACCAATTATTTATCAACAAACAAAGTTTCAAAGTTGAGTTCGATAGGGAAGCACCTATAGATTATAACCCATTTGTTCCTATTTAGAAATTCCAAAAACCCTAATTCTTAATCTAGGGAACCCATGCCCCTGACTAGTCAATTTATGCTTAGATTTGAATGCCAGGTTTCTTTATTTCTACACTACTTTTTTGTTTTCAGTTTTTTCTCAATAGTTACATGTTATTCTAAATTTACATCAGTTTGTTGTAGTTGCATAGTTAGCCTAGTTAAATTACATTTAAAAAATCTCACACATCACATCCATTCACTCCTAATTAACAACACACAACCCCCAAAGGGGACCAAAACCCTGATCAACCATTGCGACTCTTCCTTGAGGATAGTAGATAAGTGGTCTTTTATGATCATTTTTGTGTCCCCCCAATATTGTAGGTTAAAAGGTGTGATTTAGACCCTAGATCCCTTTTTCCTACACCACATCTAGGATATGTATGCTAGATTTATTAGGGAGAATTTTTAGTTGGTGAGAGTGGATGGGTGATCCCATAATAGTGGGTTACACTTTTTGGCCAAACTTGACATTAAACTGAATATTTTTAACTAAATCTTCACTTTTGGACACCTATAGCTGCTAAATCATGAGGAATTTGAAGATGATGAAAACTAGTGATTTGTGACATTTTGTCTATAGATTCTAAATTTAAATTTTTAATTTTTTTTGGAATCAAATTGCATTTCTTTTTCCATATCCTTCGATAACTAGTTTTTTAATAGTAAACACCATTTTTAAAGAGTGATGTTTACTATATAACACATGAATTTTTTTCTATGAAGGATTAAATTCTTTTTTTTTGAATATATATTTGTAACCATGATATCTAGCACCTTCATTTGGTTTCATAGTGTTTTATTAGATATTTTGTTCTTAATTAAGTTTTGAAGTCAAACCAATTACAATTTAGACATAGGTGTACTATATAACAAATAAATTTTTTTGTACGAATCAAAATTCAATTTTTTTTGTTGGATCAAGGACATCAATACCAAGCACCTAGATATTTTTTAATTTTTTTTACTAATCTAGTATTTTTTCACATGCACATAAAACAGAGAGCTTGATTTTCAGTGAAAACCCTATGTTTAATTAAACTAAAAAAATACATAATAAAACCAAAATATATTAAAACTATACTTGATAGAGAGCTTGTTTTGAGGACTATAATACTCTAGCTAGGTTTTTCAAGTTGATTCCATTTTGATCCTCAACGTAAGCCTCGAAACCCAAAATTCTGCATAAAATTGTAGATGGAGGGGGCCAAGGGCAAGAAAGGGGGGTTCTAGTGAACCCTCCTTTGAGACAATCCCCTGGAACCCCTTTGAGCGAAGGGGGTTCACTAGAAACCCCTAAAAACAAAATTAAAAAAAAGGTAAAACCATTTTTTTATTCAAAAGTTGGCCGACATGGGGTTAGAGCGAACCCGCGTCTAGCGAACCCATTAAGGGGTTTTAGCAAATCCCCCTTTTAGCAAACCACCCCTTTTTTTTGATCGCCCAAGCAATTTTTGTTCATCAATGCAATTGAAACCCACTTATGTGGGATCAACCAAATATAAGGCTAGTGTAAAGCTCAAAAAACACACATTCCAAAATAAATAATGTCCATGATCATTGCACATCACAAGTAAGGAAAAAGAGATTCTAACATGCATAACATTAATATCCATGCGAGCTCAAAGGCAAGTTCATTATAGATATGCAATACACATAAATTACTTCATTATTATTTCAAAGGAATTTCATACTTAATGAGTTAATATGTATGTCAACCAAGGCCGTGCCTTTACAAAATCTAGCTATAAAGGTTTACACAAGGATACACAAAACACATAAAATAAGGGAATAACTAGATCATCAATGCATCCAAAAAAGAACCATAACACAAGAATTTCATGAGTGGAAAACCCTCGTAGGGATGAAAAACCACTCGTAAAAGTGCCTCACTAGCTTAATGAAATGCCCTTTTGGCAGTGCCTTACTGGCTACAAATTCTCAATAGTTATAAGATGCCTCTTTGGCAATGATCATACTGTCTCACTGACATGACCATTTACAACCTTGGTACACATTTCTAAATAATTAAGCAAACAACTACAAAAGTTCACATGGTTCCTCTACATAATAGTTATCTTTTATGCTCCCACGTTTCACGTCCTGATATTCATAAGAACTGAAATCTTAACATATAAATAGCCCATTGTCCTTTATATAATTGCAAGATACTTTTCAAGTTTCACCTATGCATCATTCTTGCACAAGAGATTATGGTAATGTCAACACTATCATGAATCACTTCCAAGTGTATTTGCAAATGAGACAAATCTACCTCCAATGATCCCTCAATTATCACATAAGCCAATCACATATAGCTTCATGAAAGTAATCCTAGGCCTGCCTGACTATGCAACAAGAATGCTTACTTCTAATATCAATGATTCATAGAGGTTTTAACAATAAGGAAACATTACTATAAAAGAGTCAATAATATATATAAATATATATATATATATATATGAGCATGCAAATAAAACTCAAAATCAACTAAATGAGGGAATTCTTAATTTCTCCGTACGTGTATAATAAACCATAGTGCATGAGAAAAGTGTCATCATTGAAACTAAATTTAGTAAAGTAAGGTATGATTCAACATTATTTATCTTCTTATAAAATCCCCAATTGATTCACATTACATAATATGTGTAGATTAATTGCAAGCTTCATCTATTTATATAAAGTATCCCAAATTTCATATTCAAATCTTAAATTTTGTCCTCCTATATGAATCTCATACTTAGAATATTTCTCTTCAATGGAACAAATACTACTTCATAAGAAAATCCTTAACAAGCAATAAATACTACTTCTAGTTTTACATTTCACATTGATTCGGTTTAGTCCATTTCTATTATTCTCATGGATAATAGCAACTTCATGCATGGTGCACTTTTCTACAATCTAAAAAAAAAAAGAAAAGGTTTGCATATAATTGAGTGAAGATCTTTTAATCAACAACATAAATATCTATATATATATATTGAAACGTAATAACTTGTTCATTCATCAATACTCATATGTGAATATATATATATATATATATATATATATATATATATAGTCTTTCTTTTCGAGATTTAAACATACTTTCATTCATAATGTATTTGAGTTCATTTTTATACATATATTTAAATATAAATAGATATAAAATTTATGTTACACTGAAATATGTTTTTTTTCAATTACAACTTCAGACACACAATCTGTTTCATCTAAAAAGAATGATATTTTTATTTGAATATGTATATATATATATATACACAATCCTGGCACAGTATGCTTGAAACTCAATTCCAAATTCTACAAAAACAATATAAATATATTTATATATATTTAAATATTATATATATATATAAATTTTATATACAGAAATAGGAAAATTACAGATTTGTACAACTACGAAGCTAAATCACATAAGTGAATAGAACACTCAATGGGTTTCCAAAAGAGGAATTAATCTCTTACAGGCAATCATCTATTTTTCACATTCGAAATTAAAATATATTGGAAAGAGGATTTAAAAAAACCTGGAATTCACTTTCAGCTTGAGTTTCCCTTCCAGATTCTTCTATTTTTCCCTTCTTGCTTTGCTGGAAGTCACTTCCTTGTGGATTTTTCCTTTCTTCTTATTTTCCCTTATTTTCTATTTCTTCTCTTCTTTCTACCATTTTAATCTAATCCAGAAAACTTCTACCTGACACCCCATTTTCAGTTATAGTTCTTGCAGAGGAAAATAAAGATTAAAAAAACTATATTGTGTTTCCCTTAATGATTTCATTCTTTTAAAGATTTCTCCTCACATTCCGAATAACTGAATCTTGAAATTAAAATAATATTTCCTCTTTCATGCATAATATTTACCTTTGATAATAATAAAGAGTTCTACTTTAATTGCAACTAAGTAATTTACCCATAGTAAATAGTGAGAAGAAGCTATTTTTAATTTGCAAAATAAAGTTTTATCCTTAATAAGCAAATAAAGAAATATTGTTCACTTGCAAATTAAATATTTACTCTAAATAAAGAAAGTTCATTCAATTGGGAATAAAAATAATTATTCTACATTAACCAAGTATTATCATTTATTTGGAATAAATAAAATCTATAGTTAAATTATAATTAATTCCTATTTATTTCATTGCACTTTTATTTCACCAAAAATTAAATTAATCAAACATTGTAAAATACGAACCATAAAGTGATAGCTAGGATTTAGCTTGAGAATGCAATTTCATGATAGCTCTTTTAATTTATGTGATTCCAAGAAAATTGAGGCTATATCATATATAAATATTTTATCAATGGATTTTAAGTGTGCACAAGGTTAAACATCCAAATAATTCATGTCACTTAAGTTGTTTAACAAAGTAGATGAATTGGGGTTATTAATTTTTTTTTAATCAATGACATAACACATAAAATAAAGTTAGAATATAAGGGAGGATAAAAGTCATCATTGTGAAAGGGCCATTCCACTATAATGAGAAAGAACCACATACTAAGAGGACTTAAGACATGAAAATAAGAACAAGATTTCAAAAATATAAAGGGTGATATAAGAGGGCCCACAAGAGACATAAAGTACCAATAAAACACAATAGACAATAGAGATTAAAAGTAGTTAATTTCATAGCACTCACCACTATGAAGGCCTAAGTCCACTAGCAAAGAGAATATAGCCTTCTGGACTACAATAGTTGATTCACAATCACACAGGGGAATAAAAGTGCAATGATTTCTCTACAACAATAAATCTTAGACACATCAAGAAAGATTCCCTAAATAAAACATTTGAAATGAGCCTTAATGGGTGGATAAGAGTGAAAGGAAAACCAACTAGCCCACTTTCCATTGTGAAGGGTTGAGTCTCATTAAGGTCAAATGATAATACAAACACTTTAATAAAATTACCACCACCCATACTAGGTCATTGTAAGATTAGAAAAAATGTAAGGCAATAATGCAAAGAATAATGTTTAAACAATGAGAAAGGTTTTATATAGGGGTTTTCATGGGTTTGATACATAAACAATCTACAATCTTACACCATAAATTATAGTCCCAACATACAAAGCAATATTTTCATATCATTATTGTAAAGAGACCAACACAAAGTTCACCAATAGATTGTATTGGTGATCTACCATTGCATTCTCATAAAGTGATCTATAGTTCTACACCTCACATAGTGCTTGTGCTACCTCTCCTCCCATCTTGGCCGTATTGACCACTACCTATAATAACCCCTCAAGTGATAACAATCTGTACATGCTTGATCATACTCACTATAAATTCTTTGCACATCTTCTTAGGCGTATTGTAGCTATATATGACCTATCTCACTTTTCCTATAGCCCACCTCTCTCTACTTGTAGCCCATCTCTATCTACCTACAAATTATACTACTTTTCATAGGCCTATTCTTGCTCTTTGCTTAATTGATCCCTCTAAATATCTAAAATACATCGCTAGCATATAAGGTTATGTCTAGCCTCACCAAGGGTTCCTCTACCTATACATTAGGAGACTAAGCCTACTCTTTCTCTCTTGGGACTAGTGGGACCCTTGATCATTTATATCTATTTCCTTTGGTTTCCCTAATTCTTGTCCCTATCCCTAGTTGTGATATTGCCTTTAGGCCTATATATGTGCTTGCCCTTGCACTCTCATCCCTCCACCTTTCCTGCTACATATTTGTACCTCCTCCCATGAAGCCTTTATCTAATCTTGTAACTCCAATTAGCATGGAAAAATTAGACTCATTGGCCTCCTTTGTTTCCACTTAGCTTTATAGTTGTACAATAGTCCCTACATTTGTAACATTCATCTAAGGGTCCCACATGGTAATATTTTCAAGTGTCTTCAATTGATCTATTCCAACTATGAGCTCACACATGGTACACACTCTCTCTCCCACCTTATCACACATGCAAACACATGAACCCCATTTGTTGGTATTCCCTATCATAAGATAAATTGGCATTATACCTTATTTGGTCTATATCTCTTGATCAACTAGTGATGCCTGCTAGGTAAAAGCACAAAAGTATGTCACACTTTTATAAAGGGATCAACCAACATTGATCATTTTTTTTCAACTTGAACCACTAAACAACTTAGAGAGTATTATTATGCAAAGATGCAAAGATGGGTCCCAACTATGAGGCCATGTTAGGTACCCATATACAAATTTATGTAATATGTCACAAATGGAGAAAAGTAGAAAACCCAGTGGGAAAAATATCCTCCCCAAAAGAAAGATGAAAACAAAATGCTCCCAATGGTGCTTGAGAAAGATACAAACCCATACAAGGAAAAAGGCCCCCCATAAGAGAGAAAAAGAGAAACCATGCAACCCCCCCTCAATGTAGTGTCTCTTGGAATGATGGTATATGCTCAACATTAAATGTTGAATATGATCCAAGATCATTGAACAATGTTCCTCCCCTTGGGAAGAAGTAATACAGAGATGGGATGCAAGATGTCTTCCTATTCCTGAAAGGAAGATGTGAGAAGAAGAAAGATATGTGATGTCTTCGAAGAATTCTCAAGTGTCTCCATGTTGATGTTGAAAAGTGTCACACTCCAAATAGGCGTTCTAGGCCACACTGTCAAAGAAGACACTCTATAATCTCCTAGAAACAATTGTAGAACACAATCCAAAGACAAAGATATCTCCTTTGAAGATAAAGAAGCATCCTCAAAATGTTATAAAAAAGAATCCACACTCATGTCAAACTATGAAGGATGATCATGTAGAGAATGAACAAAAGGGTCAAACTGTTCCCTCATAACAATTGAAGAAGGATCATCTCCATCAAAGAGAAGATGAATGCAATCAATGATGTCTCCCAAATCTGAAATGCATGACTCACAAAATAAAACATCTATCAAGTTCGTTCATCCTAGGTAGCCATCTTTGGAAGATGATGAATGTCCTACTACACTAAATCACAAGGAGCTAAAACTATGGAATCACAAGCATCCTTAGGCACAACAATAGATGAAGGAGATGGTTCACATCAACAAATATCATTTAATCCTTAGTGCATGAAACTATACCAAGATTCAAATGACCATACTGAATCTCCTCAAAAGTGTCCACACAAGATGTCTCAATGTGAACATCTTTCAAATCATTAGGAGAAAAATGTGAGAAGGTGTAGACTCAAGATTGGTGATCAACCTCCCAAACTGTGACTATATATATGCTATGCAAATCTTGGATTATGATAGAATCTAGTGTGAACTCAACACTCCTTCCTACTCCACCATGTATGATATAATAAATAGAAAGGATATTAGTTGACAATGAAGGCACATAAAAAACATCATTCAATTCTCCATCATCCATACCAGTGGATCCATTCCCACAAACACACATATATGTTGTTATCCATCAGGATATGTGGTGATGAACATGTATCAAATGAAGCAAACATACTCTCTGATGAAGCCATATAATGTGAGGCTCCTAAATCAAGTATCCACCTCTTTGATTTAGAATTTAAACAACTGCAACAACTGCTTTCCCCTTATGTTTATCGAATTTTGATGATGATGAAGAAGATGAACCCTTTGATGATGAAGAATAATTGATTTAAGTCTTCTTAAGAAGATGCTTCAACTCATCAATCTATTTTGAATAACATTGATGTTCATCATGCCCAATTTTCTTACAATATGCACATATAGGCCTCTCCTTCTTAGATGATTCCATTTTAGAGGGAGAGGATTTAGATTCATTATGTGGCTTGTTATTTTTCTTCTTTTGTTTCTTATTAAGATTCTATGATTCTTTCTGTTTCTTAGACTCACTAGCCAACAATGCTTGTGACTTGGAAGACTTGATTCACGTGTACAAAAGATGATTTTACATGTACATTTTCCCCATACTTCCCACTTCTTCAAAAATATTCTCATGGAATCTCATCCATCCATTTTATCAAGAAGATATTGACCAGGTTCACATAAATAAAAATTGACTTCTTGGTCTTTGAAAAAGGTTCCTTTTTATCCTCTCCATCCATTATTTTTCAAGGAAATATCATCCATAAAATCTCTTTAAATCATGGAGCTCCCATTGTGCACCAATTGTAAGGTTCTTTTTGGAAGCCTCTCATGGATTCAAAGCTCTCAATCAATCCCAACCTTTGATTTCCAATTTTAATCCTATATGTTAATCAACCATCCCAAAAATCTACAAATAACACCAATTGTATGCTATTTTCACATAATCCACGAATGAAAGGTTATGATTCTAGAGTGAGTATCCACATATAATCAATTTCACATCCAAAATATTGAGAAATTATAAAATCATAGTATGGAATAAAGGGAATTGAGAATCTTGACTTGAGCCTCTCATATTTTGGTGCACTTGCCTCTTAAGCTCAAATAGAGGTGACAACTAAGGATGAAGTAAAGGTTTTGATTTGTGTGTTTGAATCTTGTTTTCATGTTTCATATTTGCTTGTCCACACCATGCATAGGGGGAAAATCCATGAATATGGAACATATAGGTAGATCAATATAATCAACCCAAGAAAAGGCATACATATGATCATTACACAATTTGAATTATGTCACTAATATATAGGCAACTTTCACTAGACCCAAAACAATCAAGTTTAACATCTTCATTAAAGAATATTCATTCTTCAATCATAAAGCTAAATACCCTTATCCATTATATTTGATTTTATAAAGTAACATTTAATATCAAAATACATTAGTCTACTATTATTATCTTACTTATAATTTATAATATATTTAATTAGCTTAAATCACATATAAGAAAAATATTTCATTTCACAAATACTTATTTTTTGTTAACTTATTTAAAATTTTAATATGTAATTTATTGTTTGTATAATTTAACTATATATTATTTGTATAATTTAACTATACTATGTAACTATTACAATAATAATCTGTTAAAATTTCTTAAAAGAAAAAGAGTTTTGAAAGTAACATTAAAAAAATTTATATTTGAAAAAGAGTTCACAAAAGGGTTTGCCACATAGCCTCCTCCTCCCTATGAAGGATGTGGAATCATCTACTTTGTCTCAAGATGTGTGTTTGGTGTTGGGGACCCCATGGCCTCAGAGGTGCATGATTCTTCCTATTTTGTTTACACCTTTGTGAATAGGGAAATATTTTTGGCTATATTTTCCCATACCATGTAATTATGAGAACAATAAGCTATTAACATTTCTTTAAGAACAAAATATTTGAAAGTAACATTAAAAATATAAATTTAAAAAAGAGTTCATGAAAGTGCTTGCCACATGGCTTTCTACTCCCTATGAAGGACGTGACATCATATTAAATAATGGCTTAGGATGTGCGCTTGGTGTCAAGGTCCCCCACAACTTTGGAGATGCATGATTATCCTTCTTTTGTTTACACCTTAGTAGATAGTAAAATAGTTTTGTCCATGTTTGTAGGTTAGGTGGTCTCCTCCTCCCTACGAAGGATGTGGAATCATCTACTTTGTCTCAAGATGTGCGTATGGTGTTGGGGATCCCATGGCCTTAGAGGTGCATGATTCTTCCTCTTTTGTTTACACCTTTGTGAATAGGAAAATATTTTTGGCTATATTTTCCCATACTACGTAATTATGACAACAATAATCTATTAAAATTTCTTTAAGAACAAAATATTTGAAAGTAACATTAAAAATATAAATTTTAAAAAGAGTTCATGAAAGTGCTTGCCACATGGCTTTCTACTCCCTATGAAGGATGTGACATCATATTAAATAATGGCTTAGGATGTGTGCTTGGTGTCAAGGTCCCCCAAAAATTTGGAGATGCATGATTATCCTTTTTTTGTTTACACCTTAGTAGATAGGGAAATAGTTTTGTCCATGTTTGTAGGTTAGGTGGTTGTGGTGCATGAAGATATTGGCTCATTTTCTTAGCACCCTCTTTCTAAAAATGTGAATTAGTTCTCATATTTGGATTTTCCATCTATGGGAGAGGATAGTTCTCGTAAGGGGAGACTTAAGTCTTGGGGTAAAGTTATTGGCATACACAACTCTACTTTTCCTTGTTCATTAATACTTGTTGAAATGGGATAGGGCCTTTCCATTAGGGTTCCAAACTCCATTATCTCATTAGAAAGTTCCTCAAGGTGAGGCCTAATATAAATGATTTTAAAATTAGGCCAACCTAAAATGGTGAAATCATATTTAGATTGTGGCTATGGTGAAAGGCTTGAGCTTTTTTATCTCCTCAAACCTTGGAGATTGTGGTAGAGTTCTCTTGGATGAACCATGGTTTATGGGAAATCTGGGGATTTTTCTCATGAGGAGGTTTTCATGATTTGATCTTGAGAAGTGCATCAATAAAGTTTCTATTTGGATGAAGAGATTATAAACTTGCCCTTGGAATATTAGGAGCTAGAGGTCTTGAAAGGTATAGCTTCCACTATTGTCCACTCCTTTTCTTTGATTTGGCGACCATTTCAAAAAAGTGTTTGCTTTTTCTCATATTCATTATATTTTCTAGAATGGGTAAGAAGCTTCCTCTTCTATTATATTGTCTTGAAAATTAGGTAATTGGTTTCAACATATTGCCTAATATGATTGGACTCAATGTTAGATGACTAGCTACTCCTCCTTTGGGTGCTTGCTTGATAGAAAGGAAAAAAAGAAGATCAAAATGTTTGAGAAGAAAAAAGATCTAGAGTTGTCTGATAATCCTTAGTGTGAAATAGTTACGTTGTTGGACACCATTATTATAATTGATGACTCTATTGTGCTAGAAATAGGGGTTGTCAATAGGGATCAACTCCCCATTAGCTTGGAATAGTCTATAAAGCCTCATGAAAAAGATAACAAACCTTCTAGTGAAATCTAACATATTCCCTTAGGACCTTCTCCTAAGGAAAACATGATTATGGTTATGGATGGGAGTTGGCTTAATCATCCTATGACTCTTTTTATGAAAGGTTTGGTCCTTAGAAAAAGAGATTTGATGAGGAAAGAAAGCTTCTAATCTATTTATGTGGATGAAAACAGAGCGAAATAGACTAAGAGGGAAATATCTTTAAGTATACATCTGATGGGGTTGTTCAATGCCCCAAACTTGTTGATAGGGTTGCATTGAAGCTAGGAATTTCTCATTAGAAATTTAATCACAGTGATGCCTGACATAGATGATTTCAAAAGTGGGCCAAAAAATGATTTAGCCATTGTGAGATCATAGCTATGGTGAAGGGATTTTTTTTATCTCCTTCTAAAACCTTGAATATTGTGATAGAGTCCTCTTGGATGGATCATAATGTATGGACACATTTAGGATTTTTGTCATGAAATTATCTTCAACATTTGATCATGAGAAGTACATCACCAAAGTTCCTATTTAGGTGAAGATTTTGAGCTTGCCCTTGGAATATTGGGAGGCAAAGGTCTTGAAAGGTATAGCTTCCAATATTGGTTAGCTTATTCACTTTGATTTGCACGACCATTTCAAGAAAGTTTTTACTTTTTCCCATATTCTTTTTGTTTTCTAGCATGGGCTCACCTTGTCTTTAAAATTAGGTGATTGGGTTCAACATATTGTTTATAAGGACTATATGGCTATATGTTGATTATGTTTGATGGTTGGCCACTATTCCTTTGGGTGCTTTTCTAATAGGAAGGAGAACAAATCAAAATGTTTGAGAAGAAAAAAGATCTAGAGTTGTCTAATAATCCTTAGTGTGAACATGTTACATTGTTGAACACCATGGTTGCAACTAATGACATTATTTCATTAGACTTAAGCGTTGTTAATAGGGATCAATTACTAGTTAGCTTGGACAGTCAATATGTGAAACCTCTTGGAACCCTTTGGTGAATGCCAATATATGCCCTTAAGATCTTCTCCTAAGGAAAAAAATGATTATGGTTATGGATGGGAGTTAGCCCAGTTGTCCTATGACTATTTGTGTGAAAGGGTTGGTCCCTTAGCTTGGACGGTCAATATGTGAAACCTCTTGGAAAAGCTAGCAACCCTTTGGTGAATGCCAATATATGCCCTTAAGATCTTCTCCTAAGGAAAAAAATGATTATGGTTATGGATGGGAGTTAGCCCAGTTGTCCTATGACTATTTGTGTGAAAGGGTTGGTCCCTAAAAAAGGAGATTCGATGAGGAAAGAAAGTTGGCAATCTATTTATATGGTTGGAAACAAAGGGTGACCAACTAAGAAGGAAAATATCTTTAAATGTCTTTAAGTATTCATCTCATGGGGTTGTTCAATGCCCCTTGGACCAATTTGGTTTCAAACTGCCCTAATTCCAAACTGCCCTAATTTTTTTGATCTTTTGTGGTCTATGGGTTGTTTGCTTGTTGTTAGTTGTGTTTAACTCTCTTATTTAATCTACCATTTGTTTGTTGTTGTTTGTAGTCTTAAGAGTACTAATTCCTCATTGCTGCTTTTTATTATTTAATTGAACTTCTTTGTCAAATTTTTCTTATTTGTAAAAAAAATTAAGACCCTTTCAAAAATCCTATCTTTACCCTTTACAAAAAAAACTCTAAATCTTATAATAAAACTCCATTGAATCTCACATTAAAAAAAGGTTTTGAAGTAACATTGAAATTCTAAATCATTAATGAAATTTCATATCAATTAAAGGGAGTTCTGAAAGTATTAATCCCATCAACTGATCTTAAGAATTTCCTTTTCCTAAAAATACCAATTCTTGATCGTTTACTAAAAATAACAAGCGCTTTGTGTGAGTTGGAGTCCCTGCCTTGAGCAGGTTTGTTTGTAGGGAAAACAATGACAATTGGCAAAAGAGTACATAGAGTGCATAGGTCCGTATTGCAAGAGAATTTTTTGGACTGGCCAGATTCATCTGATTTAGTCTAGATTTTTAAATTCCTATTAAATTTTTCTATGAAATATGTATGCTGTTTCATTCTCTCCTACAATTAGAACAAACACGCCGCACACCTCAATGGATTTTTCCCTAGCACTAGATAGGCGTCACTCGGATAGAATTAATGCTGTCAACTAACTTGCTATAAAGTATACCCAGTGGACGGAATTGATACAGTTTCTCTGATTAAAAAGAACACCATTTATATAGCATATAGAGCACCGAAAACATTAGTCTTTTACAATAGAGGCGCCAAAGTCACTGTCATTGGGCTGTGTACCTAACAGTAATTGTTTGATGAATATATGGACATTTGTCTCATTTATTTCACCATAATGATTACTAGATCTCCCATGGAAACTTGCAACGATGAATAAACTAAACCTGCTTAGAACAATGAGCTGCTGCCATTGTACAAATAGGATTATACATTGTCTATTTTGTAAATTGATGGTACAACATTACTCTCTTTAGCAGGTCCAAATTACTCATCACTGCATAGAGAAATATATCAGAAGGAAAAATTGGGAAAATGGTACCTATTAACAGCTAAGGGCACATGTAGGCTTAGCTCCTAGTAAAGGAGGATTCTGAGGCTGAGCAAAAGAAACAGTGAGAATTGGGGGATGCACAATGCAGCAGATGGTCACTGGTGAGGTGGCAATTTTGGATAGAAATGCAGTTGGATTGGCAAAGAGAAGGGGCACGTTAAAGCCATTCCCTTACATGTTGCAACAACATGCTTGCCTCAAATTCAAGCCCACTGTGCCACGTGTATCTCACCTTGACAGTGGTGAGCAATGGAGTTGTGATATCCTTCTGAGTTTACTATGTTGAGGTGGCAGATCTCGTCACTGCTAGTTAAATTCCTGCAGAATCTCAATACTATGTTTTAATGTATACCATAACCATTACACTGCAACCTCACCACATGTGTATAAGAATTATGGATTGGTTTATCACAGAGGAGCATTACACCCCTTAAGGTTTGTAAATATGGATTTCCCTCCAATGAACACATAATATGTGTGAGTGACTATTGAATGTTTACCATCTGCACATGTGAGGAGATTCCTAGTACTTTGATTGTAGCATCAATTGCACAATTTGCTTAGATCAAGTGATGTTCAAATCTCCATAAGCTATAATATATAAATCAATGTTGTTTTTGCATTAGACTGTGCAACAATTTTTAATTCAAAAACTCTCACATAGTCTAATTCAAAAACAACACTTGCTATAGATAGTGACCATCACACTTCATGCTACAATCAAAGCACTAAGCTGCAATAGGAAAATAGGAACAATAGCTGTTTGAACCTTAGCTGTCACTTTACACAGTTATTCCTCCCTTTTTAAGTTAATGTTTTGATTGTATTATTAAGAGTCAATCCTATATATACATACACATAATAGATATTGAGAGTTCAAAGGCCTTTCGTAGGTAAGCAAAGTGTCTGTTATATGTTATCAGGGTTACAAATGTCTATGTATAAATAGAGTTTTAGCTATTCCATTACATATTGGCTTGGACATCTATAGTAATAGATACACGCTAGGCTTTGGTCAATTGAGGAAAACAAAATTATGAATAATGGTCCAAACTAAAGCAATTAGTTATTATATGTTGGACTTTTATCTATTTTAGAGAATTTTTTGGGATAAATTCAAATGTCTTTTCTCATTGGAAAATTGTGATCATTCACCACTTGATTTAGTCTAAGATTCAAAGCTCTGAATTCAGATTGATAAAAATGTTTTTATATAATAGAAAAATTATAACTGATATATCAGTATTTTCTTTGATTATTAAATCTCTCCCAGCTGCATTATTATTCACAATAGTAGATTGGCTGCTTTTCAACACATGGTCCACTTGCATACTTGAAAACGTTTTGGTGTGTTCTGGTTTACAGTTTCAAAGTAGTTCTAGTTGAACCAATAAATTGGAACAAAAATATATGTAAAAATCAACTCACGTGAACTATCAAGGAGCTTCGAAACAGGACTAACAACAAACAACTAAAATCTAATGAGGTAAACCTAAATTCCATTTGCCCTAATGTTGATTTCTCTTCTTTAACTGTGCGGTAGAAGGAATGGTGGCTGCTACCCAACTCCTAGGCCAAGGAATGCAGAAGCATGCAAGCAGTTAGGAATTCTTCATTGCTTGGTTTAGCTGATGGTATTTATTCTTACATATATCTGAAACTGAAGTTTAGCAATCTTGAAAATTGGGTTGATTTTTCAATCTAAGACTTCTAAACTTAAAGAATTTATTGGATTAATAAAGAAAATTTAGGTTGAGAGGAGAACAAAATATTTAAACATTGGAAGAGGCATGTTAATCCTTCCAAGTTTTAGATTCAATGCTCCATTTGGAAATATTTTTAAGCTATACTAATAATTGACAATTGTGGGCTTATATAATTTGCATATATATGTGAATGGCTCTTAATACTACAATCAGAGCATCAACTTGAAAAGGGAAGAAAAAATGTGTAAAATGACAGTTAAGCTTCAAGCGCTTGTTGTTTCTATTGCAGGTTAGTGTTCTGATTGTAGCATCAAGTGCACAATTTTCTTAGATCAAGTAATGGTTTATGCTTCTGTTAGATCGTATATTGAAGCATAGTAAGAAATATTGACATAATCAGGGTAAGATACTAGGGTATTTGAAAACAACGCCAATAGAGCAAATACAGAATCTGTAAAAGATGCTTAATACTTTGCTCTCTCCCCTTCATTAGACAGGCTTTGGAAAACTATTGTTGAAAAATGAAAACCTCCAGCAAATTGGCCACGGGCCAATGACAGGAGAGATAAATGCCTTATTTTTTCTAAAGTAAAACATAAGGTAAATCCAAACTTTGGCTTAGTAGCGGATTATTTCCCTCGTGTCGATCCCAAGGCACAAATTAATATGCCCCTTGAACCAGTAATGCAATGAACCAGTGAAATGGGCATTTATTTCTTTTTATGCCCGCTCTTAGCAAGACACATGAATATACATGCTTTGGACTTACATTGTACCTGTGCCTTTGTCTCAAATTTTTTATGTCATTGGAGTCAGGACGACCAAACAGTCTTGTAATGCAACCCCAATTGACTGTATGAAGCTTGGACAACACACTAGTGAACCAGGGGTCCCTTATGTTATGCTCTATGATTCGTGAAAAACGACTAATGGAGAGTGAATTATCATGTTTAGGGTTTATGTTTCTGTTAAACCGTATATTGAAGCATAGTAAGAAATATTGACACAACCATGGTAAGATACTAGGGCCTCTGAAAACAACGATAGTAGAGCAAATACAGAATCTATAAGGCATTTGTTCCCTGAACCAGTTTTGCTTTTGAATCCAAGGTAGGACATTGTAATAAGAGAGAAATAAGTATATATGAGATGCATCAATACCTTGCAATATTGTAGTAGCTTTCTTTGTAACAGCAAACAGGAATCCTCTATAGCGCAAAGTGATTGCAGATGAAATATGGTAGCACCTTCTAAGCAACCAAGCATACATGGCGATAGCCTCTTACTCAGTGATTTGATACTTCGTGCAACTACCTTTCCATGCATAGCTGCAAAATGTGCACCCATTATCCTGCCACGCGCCCAGCTCCAGATCCATGTGCCCCTCGAAGAAAAGCAGACAAAACATTAGCCAAAAATGCTCAATACTTTGCCCTCTCACCTTTCATTGGATAGGCTTTGGGAAATTATTGTTGAAGAATTAAAACCCCCAGCATATTAGCCACGGGCCAATGGCGGGAGAGATAAATGCTGAATTTTTTTCCAGAAAAACATACGAAAAATCTAAACTTTGGGTTAGCAGCGGATTATTTCCCTCGTGCGATTCCCATTGGACAGGCTTTGAAAAATTATTGCTGGAAAATGAAAACCCCCAGCAAATTAGCCACGAGCCAATGACAGGACATATAAATGTTGAATATTTTTGCAGAAAAACATATGAATAATCCAAACTTTGGGTTAGCAGCGGATTATTTTCCTCGCACGGTACCCAAGACAGATTAATATGCGGATTGCCCAGGCGAAAACATTAGTCTCCCGCCTATAAAGGCAGGGACTAATAATTCTGGAAAGGATGCTTAGAAATTATGAAAAGGCTCGTACGGTGGTGTTTGAATTAAATGAATATGGAACGTGTGAAGTGTGAAGTTGATTTGTATCCAGGCGAGTTGGTCTCATCGATTTTGGCTACATACATCTACATCGTCATCATTCATATTTACTCATAAGTTGGTAAATATGCTTGAAAATAGCAGTAATGTCAGCCAGAGAGATGGAGTCTCACACAGCTCAAAGCCCAATCTGGTAAATATGCGTGACATTAGCAGTCATGGCTGCCAGAGAGATGAAGTCTCAGAAAGCCCAAAGCCCAATCTGGGCAAACGCCCTCGAACTTCTTCTCCTCGTCTTCCAAGGCAGGATCTTCAAACTCACGGAAGCCAACAAATTGAAATTCAGGAAATTAAAAGCGAAGAGGAAATCAATGCCGATGAATTAAGCAAAGGAACTAAAAACCAGAGGGAAAATAAGAAACCCACAGCCGAGCAGCAAGTGCTTTCTCTTTAGAGAAGAACACTCGCAAATAACAATCCGAATTTCAAGATCTGGTATAAACATTTTGCATTTGTGTAATTTAGTGATTATGTTGGCATGTCTTGTATGAATATTCATGTTTCTGCAAATGCAGCTGTCCAGACGGAACAGTCTTCTACTGGGAAAGAGATGATTTACTTGATCTCGTACAGGAAAAACGGTTTTGGGCGACTACTGCTCAAATGGATACTTGTTTACAGTAAGTAGAAGTTGTATTGCAATATTATTATATCTTCAATTTGGTACTGTTTTTAATTTTTAATTTACTCTGCTGCTGTGCAGTTTGTGTTTGGAGGGTTCTGAAATTTGGGGGGCACGCTGTCATATTTGCTACTCCGATATGATTGGACAGCACACTGGGTTAAATAAAACGGTGGAAGATGCAGCTAATATTCTCAAGCAACAGCTTCATCACATGCTGCTAGACGTCCAATATAATCTCATTCCCTTAAATCTTGAGTATGTGGAATATCATTTCCTCCAATATTAAATTAGATTTGGTACAGTGCTTACAAGAATCATAATTGTTCTTTTTTTCTTCTCGATAATTCAATGTTTTTGATCAAATCGGTGAGGCCATAATATGGGGACCTCATCTTCTGGCATGAATATACTGCTGGAGGTTTAAATCTATGAGCTCCTTGGTTCAGTGAGGGCTTTAAAGCACAATGGTTCAGCAGGGGCCTTTCCAGGAGTACACTGGACTCAAAAGTCTGAGTTTGAATCTTGATGACAATATCAAGAATGTCACAACTTAACTCATAGTATACCATAAACAACACAAGAATCATTATTTTGATAAAACCACTTGAATTATATTTTTCTTTGCAAAGCTGATACGAGTCTTGGGAACTGTCTCTATTCTTTTGCAGCGAACACTGGCACTTAATCATCATCTGCCGTCTGGAGGGACAAACATCTACCGACCCACAAATTTGGCATCTCAACTCTCTTAAATTTTTGTTCATAAATGAGCAAATGAAAAGTGCTATAAAACAGTAAGCACACTATTCTCTACTGTCATAATCCTTGAATGATTTCCATTTACCCTAGAAAACTTGTCATGGAATGCATTTTTGAATTGTTTTGTTTCATCCAGAGTTGTTGAAGAAAAGACTGGAAAGCCAGCTGCTTGGTATGACTTACAGGTATTGCATGGCAATCAGATTTTCCATTTCCACTTGCATTTCTTTACAATTTTAGGGTTTTCATTTAGATATGGGAATACATGTGAATGCAGGTTCAACAACAGAGCAATTCCTTCGACTGTGGATTCTTTATAATTAAATTTGTATATCAATTCATAAACAATTTGAATTCCCCACAGCCAGAAGATTTTATACAGCTGGTAAGTTAAATAGACAAGTTTTTCTACTTGTTCTTGTAATTGATATGCAATTCTGTTCACTTAATTTGATTGTTGGGTGAAATGTAAGATGGCTAGACAAGCCCATAACAGGTGGTTTGGAGTAAATCTGAGCCAAGCATTTCAAAGGCTTATGCTTTGGACTCTTTTTGAGAAACAAACGGATCCTCTACTGCAAGTCTTACCAAGTAAAAACTGCATCCCTCTTATCATACTGTGTTTTTCAGTTCTTGGGTATATCAAAAAGTGTATAAAATGATCTGACAAAATATTTTGTTTGTATGTTGGACAAGTCGATTTCGATGAATACATCAAAGCCTTCTGCAGTGAAGATCAGGGTAATGATAACAATTGTGAGGATACCGAAAATAAATGTGGTAAAGATCAGGCAAATGATAACAGTTATGATGAGACCAAAAATAGTTAGAACGTTCAGTCTCTTACATTGAGACTAAGGAACAGGATGATTTGCATATACACGCAGAAGAGTTGAAAGAACCAGTATCTTATGATCAATGTATTATTTTTTTACATTGTAAATGGGTTTCTAGGTTGAATATAGTTAATATATAATAAATGAAAAAATTAGTCTATTTAAAAAAAAATTATCTATTAAAATTGAAGATTAAACTTTTTGTCTACTTATACCAATTTAATATTTTTATTTATTGTGTAATTTTTTTTAATAAAAGATAATTATTTTAAGAGATGAATTTTCAGTGATAATAAAGGGTGGAATATATATACAAATCGTTTTATTTTACTTTATTATTATTTATTCATTATATGAATGAACAAATTTTAATTGTGTTACATGTGTTTATAGTAATTAATATGGATATGATGACAACAAATGGTGATATGTTATAAGATGAGTGTATTAACAAAACTTCTTATTTTGAGGATTTCTCGTACCTAGACGACGATACCACTTTTATGTTCGAGCTCCTCGACATGGCTCGTGTGGGGGGTATTGGTACTTTCAAACTGGTGAAGTGGACTCTACAAGAGTTCAATAGGGTGAATATCAAGATCAGGGGTCTAAAAGAGAATGTACAAAATATGTCGAAAGGTTCTTCCTCGCATATTTTGATTGAAAGAATTATGGATTCAGAGTGTTCCTTTACAGAATTTAAGTGACTGTGTGAGCAGTGCATATCTGAAATGGAGGCTAAGATTATTGATACCCATGTAGACATCAAGAAGCTGCTACATGCAAGCCACATTTTGGTTAAGAATAGTGCTGATTCCTTGGAGGTCCTGTTTCGCAAGATCAATTGTACTTTGCTGAGTTGATGGAGAAGGACCAGGTTTCAAAGTGAAGGGGAAGAAGGTTGGTAAGGATGAAGCTAAAGGCCCTACTACTAGAGGGAAAGGTAAGTCGAGGAAAAATTTTGAGGAGGAGAAGAAAGAACTGATGGACATGGTCGATCTGCATCGAAACTAGGAACTTGAGGTGGCTAACACCTTAAAGAACATGAAATAGTGTCCCTTTCTATTGATGGTTCAATGTTTTTATCTTTAAGCAACATTTTGTCTATTTAGTTGTAAAGGGTTTTGGGTCCCTTCAAAACCTATTTTTCCCCTTATAATCAAAACAAAAATTCTTATTTTTATCTTAAATTTGATAATCATTTACATGTTAATATTAATATTTAATTATAAACACAATATGTTCAAAAGAAGCGACACATAAAATTCATGTCTCCATATAAATAGTAAATAAAATAATTATATAATTACAAATTAACATATGAAATAAATCATTTAAATAGCTACATCAATTATTTATAAATTGCTCTACTCTTTCTTCCATTTGAATTGATATTGGATTTATATGCACAATCTGAATATGAAGAACAATATCAGACTCTAAAATGATGACATCAATAATTCTTGATACTTTTTCTCTTAAAAATGATGAATAATTCTCACAAAATGAATATGTAAATTATGTTTTATTTTTTCTCAAAACGTCCTTTAATTAGTCATTGAAATTATCCTTGTACCTCATCAACATAAAAAGTGTATTCCACCCTCATTTGTATATTTTCAAGAGACATATTTCTCAACTTATAACATTTTTTTTCTCAAAGAAAAAAGATGGACCTCCATTTAAATTCATCATGAGAAATGAGTATTGTACTTTCCATGCAAAAACTTCCATCATGCATTTTAATATTTTTTTGACATTTTTTGGTATTTTGAAATATCCTTTATGACTATTTGAGTCAAAATCCATCCTTACAACCTAACAATCAACAACTTGTATATCTTGAGTACTTTTATTAAAAAAGAATAAACTAGGTCTAAAAAATGTAACATCCTTCTTCATTTTTTATCAACCTCGTCTATCATTTTGCTTTCTTATTTTTCACATCTTTAAATAATTTAGATATTGCACTCAAATTAATAGGTTTAGTTGCTATTCTTATCTTCTTGACAAAGGATGTGTAAATACACTTGGAAGTGCTTGTAACAAGTCCTATAATTATTGCTTCTATAATTGATATTTTCATCAAGTAGTATTGGTGAAATATTTGATGTACGAACAAATTTTGATATTAGATATGATTATAAATTTTGGTTGAATCAATTTTAAAAATGAAGGAACCAAAACCTCTTCATGGAAATCTAGAAGAATATCAAGATTTGATGTAGGGACAAGGGGTATATTAGATATGATAATAAATTTTGGTTGAATCAGTTTAAAAAATGAAGGAACCAAAATTTTTTCATGGAAATCTAGAAGAATATTAAGATTTGATGTAGGGACAAGGGGTATATTAGATATGATAATAAATTTTGGTTGAATCAATTTTAAAAATGAAGGAACCAAAAAAATCTAGAAGAATATTTTTTAGTTGAATTCAAATCAAAGATGAATGATTATAAACTTGTGTATGATAATTTGGAAGTGGAATGGTCTAAACAAGTGAAGACATTTTTTCTTTGCTAATCACTACTACCTTAAATTTCTTGAGCTTTACAAATTTTTGATACTTCCTTTTTGACACCCTTGTTTTTAGATTTTATCTTTTAAATTTGATAGTATTTATCTTTTTATTAGAAACCATTGATTTTTTCTTTTTGTGATTGCCACTATCTTTTCTACTAGTTGACCAATTAATTAATTTTCTCTCATTTTTGTTTGCATCTGATTATTTATGAGTATTCTTATTTTAATTAATTTAATCTCATTCCTTCATCTTAAACAAACTAAATCAACACTCTTTGTCTTCTCCTTGATCCAAAGAAAACTCTCTCATTCAATCTCCACCATCGAACCTTCAAAAATGTCTCTACCATTCATACTCCCCCTCAAAAAATTATAAATGGAGCTATAAGCTCCCAAAAGTATATCCACTATCTTTGATAGGTACATGCTAAAGGATTTTGAAGCAACTATTTAAGCAATCATATTCTAATCCATTGAGTGAATCCACCTACAACAATGAAATTCACATTACTAACTTATTTTGATTAAATTTTATGATTTTGTTGTAGAGCATCCAAGGGTACCAAGCAATCTTGCACAACCAAAAATATTTTAAAGTTGTATGCTTGTGTTTTGTTTTGATTTTTGGTTGCAGGCTCAAATTATTTTAAATCTTCAACTCCTCCAATATAGTAAAGTAATTAATTGATTTTCTTTTTTAATTGTTTTAAAATGTTTGAAAAGTGTTAATTTTTAAAAAATTAAAAACTTCAGTGTCCAAGCCTATGAATGAACATTTATTGTAAAATCATAACTTCATAAAAAAAAAATGAAATTGCATTTTAATGGAGGATTGGAATGATGGACATTGATGGCATGGAGAGAGTGGGTGTAAGGCGGGAAGATAATTTTTGAATGGACATTGAATGCACATACCAGGGAGAGGCAACCCATGTCTAGAAAGGAATAATAAGCAATCTTGATGTTTGACTGGCATTTTGGGTAGAAGAAGATGGCCTGGGGTCGTAAATGTGAGACCCAGTCTCACTAAAACGACCATAACTTTCTCATACGGTAACAAAATTAAGAATTTAAAAATGATCTGAAAAGCTAGAAACGAGGCACACCAAACCCAAAAACTATTTTAAAAAATTTGATGAAGACAAAGCATTCATAGGCAGAAAGTGACATATTTTCTTGATGGTTTTAGTGGAGCTTGATTTGAGAAACCAATAGTGGTTTCTTACAAAATTTTATATATTGATGCCTTGTCATTGTGAGAAGGGGGCTTTGGAGAAGAAGTTTTTTGCATACTTAGATGTTGCTGGAATGAAGGTGGAATGTTGAGTTGTAGATTTTTGTATGTGTAAATCCCATGATGGATGAGAGCATATGAGTTCCATGATTATGTAATTCATTTTCAAATTTTGAAATCAATATATGTTGTAGATTTCTCTTCAATATTTTATTATTAATGTTTATTTGCAGCTTTCTTGCATAGTGTTGTATGCGTGTTTGGTTTTAGATTTGAAAGAGAGAGTCTCCCTTTTCATCATATTTATACTCTAACCTCAAATTTAAATTAATTTAAAATAAAATTTATTTTGTTTGCATTCATTTTTAGTTTAATTCCAATTTAATGAATACATTCTAACAACTACAATAGAAAATTTTCCTATTCTTTTTACTTACAAGTTTGATTTGATTTATAATTTACCTATAAATTCTAACTATTTATTTAGTTAAAATAGTTTTAGTTTGATTTATAGCTTACCTATACATTTTACCTATTTTTTTTGTTAATATATTAAAATCTAGAAGTTTTCTTCCTATTGACTTAATCTAAACTTAAGCAAAACAAGTTTGATTTGATTTATGATTTACCTGTAAATTCTAACTATTTTTTTTGGTTAAAATAGTTTTAGTTTGATTTATAGCTTACCTATACATTTTACCTTTTTTTTTTGTTAATATACTAAGATCTAGAAGTTTTCTTCCTATTGACTTAAACTAAAATTAAGCAAAACAAGTTTGATTTGATTTATAATTTACCTATAAATTCTAACTATTTTTTTGGTTAAAATAGTTTTAGTTTGATTTATAGCTTATGTATACATTTTATCTATTTTTTTGTTAATATATTAAGATCTAGAAGTTTTCTTCCTATTGACGTAATCTAAATTTAAGCAAAACAAGTTTGATTTGATTTATAGTTTACTTATAAATTCTAACTTTTTTTTTTTGGGTTAAAATAGTTTTAGTTTGATTTATAACTTACGTATACATTTTACCTATTTTCTTGTTAATGTATTAAGATCTAGAAGTTTTCTTCCTATTGACTTAATTTAAACTTAAGCAAAATAAGTTTGATTTGATTTATAATTCACCTATAATTCTAACTATTTTTTTTGGTTAAAATAGTTTTAGTTTGATTTATAGCTAACATATACATTTTACTTTTTTTTGTTGTTAATATATTGAGATCTAGAAGTTTTCTTTCTATTGACTTAATTTAAACTTAAGCAAAACAAGTTTGATTTGATTTATAATTTACTTATAAATTCTAACTATTTTTTTTGGTTAAAATAGTTTTAGTTTGATTTATAGCTAAGGTATACATTTTACCTTTCTTTTTTTAATATATTGAGATCTAGAAGTTTTCTTCCTATTGACTTAATCTAAACTTAAGCAAAAAAAGTTTGATTTGATATGTAAATTATCTATAAATTCTAACTATTTTTTTTGGTTAAAATAGTTTTAGTTTGATATATAGCTTATGTATACATTTTATCTATTTTTTTGTTAATATATTTAGATCTAGAAGTTTTCTTCCTATTGACTTAATCTAAACTTAAGCAAAACAAGTTTGATTTGATTTATAATTTACCTATAAATTCTAACTATTTGTTTTGGTTAAAATAGTTTTAGTTTGATTTATAGCTTAAACCCAAGAGCAAAGTCGAACCCAAGACCAATGGAAAGCAAACCCACTGCCCAAACCAACTATGCTACCCATGCAGGCTTTTTTATTAATATATTAAGATCTAGAAGTTTTCTTCCTAATCGGAACTTAATTGGAACTTAAGCAAACTTTTAGCGTGTTCCCTCACTTTGTGTTATGCACATACGACCATTGTGATGAGAAAATAGGGGTGTTTTTTTGGATATATCAAAATGGCACTAAAGTGGGAATTTAACAGTTCATTACAGAGCCAAAAACTGATGTTACACTTCAAAAAACTGATGTTAAAAGTATTCATCCCATCCAACTTATCTTAAGAAAAGAATTTCCTTTTCCTAAAAATACCAATTCTTGATCGTTTACTAAAAATAACGATTCGTGAACAATTCTTGATATTATTAAAACAATCATTCGATCTAATCATTCTGGAAAGGGTGCTTAGAAATTCTGAAAAGGCTCGTACGGTGGTGCTTGAATTAAATAAATATGGAATGTGTGAAGTTTGATTTGTATCCAGGCGAGTTGGTTTCATCGATTTTGGCTACATCCTACATCATCATCATTCATATTTACTGATAAGTTGGTAAATATGCTTGAAAATAGTAGTCATGGCAGCCAGAGAGATAAAGTCTCAGAAAGCCCAAAGCCCAATCTGGTTACTCACGAGTTGGTAAATATGCGTGACATTAGCAGTCATGGCTGCCAGAGAGATGAATCCTCAGAAAGCTCAAAGCCCAATCTGGTTACTCATGAGTTGGTAAATATGCGTGACATTAGCATTCATGGCAGCCAGAGAGATGAAGTCTCAGAAAGCCCAAAGACCAATCTGGGCAAACGCCCTCGATCTTCTTCTCCTCGTCTTCCAAGGCAGGATCTTCAAACTCAGGGGAGCCAAGAAGTTGAAATTCAAGAAATTAAAAGCGAGGAGGAAATCAAAGCCGATGAATTAAGCAAAGGAACTAAAAACCAGAGTGAAAATAAGAAACCCACACCGGAGCAGCAAGTGCTTTCTCTCTACAGAAAAGCCCTCGCAAATGACAATCCGAATTTCAAAATCTGGTAATAAACATTTTGTATTTGTGTATTTAGTGATTATTTTGGTATGTCTTGCATGAATATTCATATTCCTGCATTTGCAGCTGTCCAGACGGAAAAGTTTTCTATTGGGAAAGAGATGATTTACTTGACCTCGTACAGAATAAACGGTTTTGGGCGACTACTGCTCAAATGGATACTTGTTTACAGTAAGTAGAAGTTGTATTACATTATTATATCTCCAGTCTGATACTGTTTTTAACTTTTAATTTTAATTTACTCTGCTGCTGTGCAGTTTGTGTTTGAAGGGTTCTGAAATTTGGGGGGCACGCTGTCATATTTGCTACTCGGATAGGATTGGACAGCAAACTGGGCTAAGTAAAGCGGTAGAAGATGCAGCTAGTATTCTCAAGCAACAGCTTCATCACATGCTGCAAGACGTTGACTATAATCTAATTCCCTTAAATCTTGAGTATGATCTAATTCCCTTAAATCTTGTGGAATATCATTTCCTCCAATTTTGAATTAGATTTGGAACAATTTTTTTTTTTTGGGAGAATTCAATGTTTTTGATAATATCGATGAGATCATAATATGAGACAGAAGAGGTTTAAACCATTTGCTTCGCGTGATCGGATTACATTAGCTCAAAAACCCCATCATAGCAGCAACAATGTCACTGTGTAGTGGGCGATGTCTTCATTTTTGACAGCTTCAAATTAATAAACAGCAAATAAAACAATATTGCAGCAGAGATAACACACAGGAAAAACAGAGCACAATTCTGTATTTTTAGGCTTAAATTAATATCTTTATTGATGATGCTTATATAAAAAAGATTAAATTGCTGCATAGTGAATAGATCGCAGCATCTAAAACAAGCAGTTCACTGCCTCCTAACTGAAATTAACAAATGTAATACATTTTGCATTATTCGCCCAGCACTAAGGCTGAAAGATAAACGGTGAAAACAAAGATAGATAACTGTAACTGAAACTAATACAGCAAACTATTAACTAGCTGTCTAAAACCATCGCTAAACTAAGAGGTGTGCATGGAACCAAAGTCGGAGAAAACAATGAAATCAAACTGGACTTGTGCATGATACTCAGCAATGGTAGAACTGGAAGTCAACTGAAACTCCAGCATCAGTTATCAACAGACTGCGCTTCCTTTCTTTGCACACCATCCTCGTGACCTCATTTTATTGCTTTCTTAAATCAATCGATTCCATGCTTGGAAGTTGGATTCCCTCTTTCTTGATTGAATGTGTTACATCTGAATTGATTAAATAGATGAAATGGAGTATGCAAGAACAATTCTGGAACATACTAGACTGGCGGTGGAAGTCCAATGAACTCAGAAATAGCTAAAAGACATGCAACATGCAATCAGTTTCGACAATATCAACAATACCATGACTTAACCATCATATTATCATTATTTTGATAAAAGCACTTAGAATGATATTTTTCTTTGCAAAGCTGATGCGAGTCTTGTAACGGTCTTTATTCTTTTGCAGCGAACACTGGCACTTAATCATCATCTGCGGTCTGGAGGGACAAACATCTACCGACCCACAAATTTGGCATCTCAACTCTCTTAAATTTTTATTTATGAATGAACAAATGAAAAATGCTATAAAACAGTAAGCACACTATTCTATACTGTCATAATCCTTGAATGATTTCCGATTACCCTAGAAAACTTGTCATGGAATGCATTTTTGAATTGTTTTGTTTCATCCAGAGTTGTTGAAGAAAAGACTGGAAAGCCAGCTGCTTGGTATGACTTACAGGTATTGCATGTCAATCAGATTTTGCATTTCCACTTGCATTTCTTTACAATTTTAGGGTTTTCATTTAGATATGGGAATACATGTGAATGCAGGTTCCACAACAGAGCAATTTCTACGACTGTGGGTTCTTTGTAATTAAATTTGTATATCAATTCATAAACAATTTGAGCTCCCCACAACCAAAAGATTTTATAGAGCTGGTAAGTTGAATAGACAAGTTTTTCTCCTTGTTCTCGTAATTGATATGCAATTCTGTTCACTTAATTTGATTGTTGGATGAATTGTAAGATGGCTAGGCAAGCCCATAACAGGTGGTTTGCAGTAAATCTGAGCCAAGCATTTCAAAGGCTTATGCTTTGGACCCTTTTTCAGAAACAAACGGATCCTCCACTGCAAGTCTTACCAAGTAAAAACTGCATCCCTCTTTTCATACTGTGTTTTTCAGTTCTTGGGTATATCAAAAAGTTTATAAAATGATCTGACAAAATATTTTATTTGTATGTTGTGTGGTGCATGATATAAGTCGATTTCGACGAATACATCGAAGCCTTCTGCAGTGAAGATCAGGGCAATGAAAACAATTGTGAGGATACCGAGAATAAATGTGGTAAAGATGAGGCAAATGACAACAGTTATGATGATACCAAAAATAGTTGAAAGTTCAGTCTCTTACGTTGAGAATAAGAAACGGGATGATTTGCATATACACGCAGAAGAGTTGAAAGGATCAGTACCTTATCGTCAATGTATTATGGTTTTACATTGTAAATGGATTTTTAGGTTCAATATAATTATTATACTAGCAGTCATGCAACAATCAGTTGATAGGGGTCCACTGCAAATGGCTATTCTTGTTTTTATAATGCATTGTGAAGTACAATTTTTTAGAAATATTTGCAATGGTTTGAATGAGTCAAAAAAGGAAAACATGTTAATAATTCAATATGGAATAACAAGGATAAGATTTGTCGAGTAAATTGGTTATGGAAACGTAGAGTAAATTGGTTATGGAAACGTATAATAAAATGGTAGGTCATGTTCATTATTTGAATTAATCATGAATAATTTTAATTACAATAATTCTTTTAAAATGATTTTAATTAATTACATTTGGTAAATTAAATACAATTTAAATTTTCAAATAATTAGTTTTGGTAATAATATTAATTTCTCTTCAAAATTTAAGGTATGATATAATTTTATATGTATTTTAGTTTAATAGTTGGTAGGCCTAGATGCACATGTATATTTGACATTTTTCTTTGGGTTAATCATTCAATTGATTAATTATTATTTAATTTTCTTAAGTTAAGACAATGCATTGGAAGACTAACAACCATTTGCATAAAACAAGAAATTGATCTTTGATATGTTTTTGTAGGTTAATCAGTGATTTGATTGATTATTATTTAATTATCTTAAAATAATGCAATCCATGGGAGATTAAGAACCATTTGCATAGAGCGGAAAATTGATCTTTGCATTTCTACATCAATATTTTTTAGTTCGAAATTGATTATGAAAATAATCTTAGGAGAATCATTTTTTAATAGATTTTTTTTTAATAAATTACTTGTGGAAAATTAAATAGATAGTTTTGTTACTAATAATCATTTCTATGGAAAATCTAAGCTATGATATAATTTTATATATATATTAGTTTAATAGTTATTAGGCCTAGATGCACATGTATATTTGATGTTTCTGTCTAGTTGATCAATCAATTGATTGATTATGATTTAATTATCGTAAGATAGATATGGATACTAATACATGGAAAACTTGAAGTTGTGGATTAAATAATATTTGAAAAAAGCATGGAACATTAAAAAATTGTTATTACTTAAAAGTTATTAGTGATGCCCATAATTAATATAAATGAATACATTTTTTTGCTTGTGTGGTGCTAGATGATTTATTACTTTCATGTTATTTGTTGTGATTATTTTTTATTTGAATATTAGTTATGATGATCATCATTAATGATTTTTTAAGAAAAAAAAAGAACTTAAATATATGAATACTTTTTATAAATAGTATTTACTTGATAATTTTGTAAATAAAAGCATTATTATCTATGTGCTTGAATTGAATTAAATTGTTTTGTGGGGAAAAAATAATTTTTTTGACTTAAAAAAAAATGTTGTACTCAACCCATTCGAATAAAAAAGGAAGCATTAAAAGTAACTAAGTATATGTGAAAAACCATCAAAGACAATGTGAAAGTAAAAATAATTAATGGTATTTACACTTGGTCCACCGAATCTATTTATTGACATGATAGCATTATATAGTTGGGAGTGATGAACATTTTTTGTGGAGCACTCATGCTGAAGCAAACATATACGTAGCATTGAATCAAAATAATCGCCATGTTGAAAATCCGATGTGTGCACAACAAAGCACTTTTGGCCTACAGGGTATGCAGTCAGAAATGTTATAAAATCCATGGAAAAAAGCATAACTTATAATTTCGTGACGAATGCCATAACTTTTAAAGTCATGAAAAATGCCACAAATTTTATAACACTTTCCTACATACCTTGCACAACAAAATCCCTACTTTTGGTTCTTTATCTCCACCATTTTAAATGAAATATGTGCTACAAAAATATGTATCCAATGAACAACATGTCTGATGATTACAATTATGAAGATTTCCACCTACAAAAGCATGATGGTCATGAGAAAAGAGTAGTTTCATGTTTATGAATTGCATAGCATGTCATTGACTACACTGAGTTGTCTATGTGGAAAGCCAGATTCTTGGCAGAATTACACTCCATTGCAAAAAAAAGTGAGAGAAATAATTAATAATATTTACATTTGCTTAACCAAATCTATTTATTGATAATAGGAAAGTTTTGTACTTACATGTGATGTTGGTGGTGTTCAATAAGAGTGAGCAATATTGGATCAACTTGTTCGACTAGGAAAGAATATGAATAGACAATTTACAATACACTAATTTTTTTGTATGTCTATTGCATCTGTGCAACATTATAAAGGAGAAAATATAGACATAAAAGAAAATAAGTTAGGATTATTTTTTGTAAACAGAAACAGATCAAATATGAGATTTTGAATACATGGGATACTAGCAAACAATTGTATATAAGTAATCTACTAAAAATGTTGAAAAGAGAGCTATGGAAATAATGAAAAATACAATGGATATAATAGATTATATTTTTTGGTGGGCAAGTGGATGTGAGAATTTGCGTGTTTGTGTATATAAGCAACAACAAATATACGATGATAGAATCCAAAAGCACTATACCAATGTTCGTTGTCCTCCCTACCATAATGGTATCATGAAGCCTCATGGGCTTTAGCCAAACCCCCGAGCAAGAAAAGCTAGTAAGGTCCATGGAAAATCTCAAGGACTCTTATCATATATCACATAATAACAAAAAGAAAGAAATTCTAAAACAACTATTGGAAGAACACTTAAGAATCACAAGTAACTTGAAATAGATAATATACAATAGATTGATTTGCTTGAATTTCTACTGTATTTGTGCAACATTAGAAAGAGGCAAATATAGATATAGAATAAAATAGGTTAGCATTATTTGTTGTAAATAGAAAAAGATTAAATAGAAAATTTTGAACACATGGGATAAATTGGCAAACAATTGTGTATAAGTAATCTATTGAGGAGGTTGAAAAGTTAGTTGTGGAAACAATGACTAAAACGATTGATAAAATAGAGTATGCTTTTGGTGGACAAGTGGATGTGATAATTTGTGTATCCATGTATATAAGCAACAACAAATATATCACGATAGAATGCAAAAGTAGTAAGCCCACGCTCATTGTGCTCCCTACCATATTAGCATCATGAAGCCTCATGGGCTCTAGCCAAACCCCCAAGCAAGAAAGACAGGTAAGGTCCATGAAAAATCTCAAGGACTCTTATCATATATCACACAATAACAAAAATAGAGAAATTTTAAAACAACTATTGGAAAAACACTTAAGAATTACAAGTAAGAGATGGTTGGATCAAGTTGTTGGAGCATGAAAGGATTTGAATAGAGAATTTAAAACACACTAATTTTCTTGAATGTCTATTGTATTTGTGCACCATTATAGAGTAAATAATATAGATATAGAGTAAAAGAGGTTAGCAATATTTTTTATAAATAGATAGAGATAAAATGGAACATTTTGAATACATGGCATGTTAGCGAAGAGTTGTGTGTAAGCAATCTATTAGCGAACTTGAAAGGAGAGTGGAGGAAACAATGAGAAATGCAATGGATAGAATAGAGTTTTTTTAGCAGAGAAGCACGTGTCAAAAAATTATGTGCATGTGTATAGGCAACAACAAATAGGTGACGGTGGTAGGTAGAAGCAAAAAAGTGTGCTCATTCCCTTCTTAAGCTTACAGGGAAGAGGAAACCTTGCAAGGTCCACCCAAACCCCCGAGCAAAAAAGGGAGGCAATGCCTATTGGAGTTATGGTGGTTTTTCACCATATACCACTCGGAGAGAAAGGAGTCATTAAAAAGGGCGTTCTCAAATAGGATCTCTAATATTTGTTGGAAATATATGCCTCAATCATCACAGGCTGTAACCTCTGCTGGAGCAAAGTCTGTGTGACAATTCTTATGTCTGGCCGACTAGCAGTTTGGAACATCATGTTTTGTACAAGTCGCTGTGACCTAGTTTTTGTCTCACCAAAGAATCATATCACTGTGACAAGAAGCTTTTGGTGTGACCTCTTACCGCTCGGGGTGATCTTTTGCTGACAGGCCATTCTATTGCTTATCATTGAGACCCTTGGCCGAAAGGCTTGTTCGGGAAGAAGTCTGGGCGATGTGTTAAAGTCTCGCCGACAGCATTTGGTTTAAAGTCATCGGGGTAACTCAAAGGGATTTGGGGAGAAGTCTTAGCGAGAATGGAATGTCTCGCTGATGATGAGAAGTCTTCGGTATAGCTCTTGGTGAACGGTGGTCTTTGGTGTAACATATATGTGTTCGATAAGAACTCTCGGCGAAGTTGATATATCTTGCCAACTATTCTTTGGAGCTCAGTATAACATACGACTTTAGTATAACCCGTGGTAACTCGGTATGATGTCTCGGCGAAAGCTGATTGTCTGGCCGATGAGAACACTCAAGTCTATGTGACATATGAAGCTTCAGTATGATGTCTCACCGAAAGGGATGAGTCTGGGTGATAGCGATACATGTTGAGAACGTTGGTGTGAGGTCCTGGCGACATAAGGAACTCTTAGCGATAGTCTCCTGAGTTTGGTGTAACACAAGAAGGCTCGTTGGGATGTCTTGGCGAGAGCAATAGTCTTGCCCAAAGGAAAACTGAAGCCGATACAAGTTGTAAGCTTGGTGAAACCTCTTGCCAATGGAAACGGTTCTTGGCAACATTGATACGAAGCTTTTGGGCATCGGGGAGACACTGTTAGTGTCTCACCAAGATGCCAACAAAGCTTGAATCTCTTTTGACCATTTGATCGTCCTATGTGGAGTCTCGTGGACCAATAGGAGAAGCTGAATCTGAACAGTTGGAAGATTGTTCGTTGTGACGGTTCTATGAGGAAGCTCGACAAACATGGAACAACATGTCCATATACTTGGTGATTGCAGATTGTGGTTGGTTGGATCGACGGATTGCTGGGTGGTTGTATGATCAGTAAATGTATTCTAATCTGTAAAGACTGTAACTTGATGGTTCCTGTACAAGATTGTTCATGGTGAATACTGTTGTATACAGACATTAGAAAGATAAGTCTGACATTTGTATGTAATTTCCATTACTGTAATACAAAGTGATTTCTCTTGGTGTGGTGGATTTTTCTCCCGTAAGGGTTTTCCCACGTATATTTGGTGTTCTTGTGTGATTGTCAAATACTCTATTTCTGTTATCTACATCATAGTGCATCTTAATTGAACTGTAATTAAAAAATTAAAAGTATATCTACATTATTCTCTGAGGTTTTGGCGTTAAGAGAGTTGTTTCCGCATCTAGCTTTCCTTACAAGTGGTATCAGAGCCTGGCCATTTGTGTTATCCTTGTGGGTACATTGGGTTTTTTGAGTCAATTTTGTTCAGTGGGAGTCTTGTAGAGTTTGTTATTTCTGCTTACAGGTTGAGATGGCTAGCACGTCTGGAAAGTTTGAAATAGAGAAGTTCAATGGTGGTAACTTTGAGTTGTGGAAACTTAAGATGGAGGATCTTCTAGTTGATCGTGATCTGTGGCTTGCAGTGTCTAAAACTAAACCTACAGGCATGAAGCAAGAAGATTGGGACCTTGCAGACAAAAAGTCTAAGGGGCTAATAAGACTCTGTTTGGCAGACTCAGTTCTTCTGAATGTGCATAAGGAGAAGACTGCCTCTTCTTTGTGGAAGAGACTGGCGTCTATTTATCAGGGGAAGTCCTTGGTGAATAAACTGTTCCTGAGGAAGAAGCTGTATTCTTTGAGAATGCAGGAAGGAGGGTCTGTGGTTGATCATTTGAACACATTTAATATGCTGATTGCTCAATTGACATCTGTTGGTGTAAAAATTGATGAAGAGGATCACTGTATGCTATTACTGTGTTCTTTGCCAGACTCTTGGGATCATCTGGTGATGGCTATTGGGAGTACAACATCCAGTTTCAAGATGGAATATGTTGTTGGTTCTTTGCTGTTAGAAGAGATGAGAAGGAAATCTTCTGAGATGGTGAAAGAAGCTCTTGCTGTCAGAGGAAGACCGAAAGAGAAAGGCAAGAAGGAGAAGAAATCAAAATCAAAATCAGAGGGGAGATCAAAGTCTCCTGGCAAGAAGTCCAAGGTGAAATGTTGGAACTGTGGGCAACCTAGTCATGTCTGAAAGGATTGTAAAGAAGAGAAAAAGAAGAAGGGATCTTCTGATAATGGTTCTTCTCATAGTGATGGTGACACCTTCATTGCAACCTTGGCTACTCAGGCATCAGATGATGTCTGGCTGATTGATTTTGGAGTATCTTTCCACATGACATCTCATAGAGAATGGTTCATGAAGTATGAAGAATAAAATGGTGGAAAGGTGTACTTGGAAAGTGATTCAACTTTAGAGATTGTTGGTTGTGGAAGAGTCATAATACAATTCCTTGATGGCAGAGTGAAGGGAATTAATAATGTAATGCATATACCAGGTCTGGCTCAAAACTTACTTTCTGTAAGTATGCTGAATGATATTGGAGTACAAGTCACGTTCTCTGGAAATGGCTGCAAGATAACTAGAGGTTCAATGGTGTTGGCTAGAGGTGCTCGAATTGGTACCCTGTACAAGCTGGATGCACATGCTATTCAATGTAACAGTGTCTCTGGAAAGTCACTGAAAGCTACTCTTGGAGGTAAAGAGGGAAATATCCCTAATTATGTAAACTCTATGGAAGTAAAACTTCCAGTAGAGAAGACTATGCTCTGGCATCATAGGTTAGGCCACATAGGAGAAAAATGTTTAAAAACCTTGAAGAATAAAAACCTGGTTGAGGGGCTTGAAGATTGTAATCTCGAATTTGAATTCTGTGAGCATTGTATATATGGAAAGTAGCACTGTGTTTCTTTTTATTCCAGTCCTCATAAATCTTCTGGTTTGCTAGATTATATTCATTCGGATGTGTTTGGTCCAGTGGATGTTCCTTCTTTGTCTAAGTCAAGATACTATATGTCGTTTATTGATGATTACTCAAGAAGAGCATTTGTATATTTTCTAAAAAGTAAATAAAAAGTATTCAGTTGGTTTAAAGAATTTAAAAATCTTGTTGAAAATAAGACTGGTAGAAAAATAAAATGCTTAAGGACTGATAATGGCGGTGAATTCTGTTCTGATGAATTTGAAAGATACTGTAAAGACCATGGAATTAAAAGACACAAGACTACACCTTATAATCCACATCAGAATGGAGTTGCAAAAAGATTCAATAGGACAGTAATGGAGAGAGCACGAAGTATGCTCAGTAGTGCTGGCTTAGAGGAGAAGTTCTGGGCTGAGGCTGTATCTACTGCATGTTACCTAATAAATCGTTCTCCAAATTCGCTCTTGTTGAGAAAACACCTTTGGAAGCGTGGTTTGGTAAGAAGCCCTTTCTAGACATGTTTTTGTTTTTGGCTGTGAGGCATATGCTCATGTGCCAGATGTGAAAAGATCTAAACTGGAGAACAAAACTGTCAAATGTATTTTTATTGGCTATAGTGCTGTCATAAAAGGATACAAGCTTTGGAATCCTGATAAAGAGAAGGTTGTATACAGTAGAAGTGTAATCTTTCATGAGTGAAACCTTCCACTTTGGATCTGCAGTCAGAGACAAAGTCAGAAAACAATAAGGATGTAGCATTAATTCCTCCTACACCAAAGAAAGAGGAATTGAAAATTCAAAATGTACCTGAAACTAAGGAGAGCTCAGCTTCCGGAAAAGTTCTGAAGAAGAAGAACCTCAACCTCAGCAAGTGAGGAGGTCAACCCGTGAAAGAAAACAACCAGATAGGTATGGGTTCTCTTTGATTGATTCTACTTGTGCCTATGCTTTAATTTCTAGCACTAATGAGCCTAGGAATGTGAAAGAAGCATTTAGAATGTCTGATTTAGACTCTTAGTTGGAATCCATGAATGAAGAGATGACATCATTAGATAAGAATGAAACCTGGAGTCTGGTGCCCTTGCCTAAAGGCAGAAAGGCTGTTGGCTGCAAATGGGTATTTAAAAAGAAGATTGGTCTGGATGGCAGTGTAGAAAAGTACAAGGTGAGACTGGTTGCAAAGGGTTATTCCCAGGTAGAGGGAATCGATTATGGGGAAATATTTTCTCCTGTAGCAAAGCTGACATCTATCAGATTTATTTTGTCACTTGCAACAACGTATGACTTAGAGGTCGAACAGATGGATGTGAAGACATCATTTCTTCATGGTGATCTTGAAGAAGAAATTTATATGTCCCAGCCTGAGCACTTTATTGAGAAAGGTAAAGAAAAAATGGTATGCAAATTAAAGAAGTCTCTGTATGGGTTAAAGCAGTCACCTAGAATGTGGTACCAGAAATTTGATACTTTGTATTGTCTTTGGGATTTGTGAGATCAAAATCTGATCACGTATATTATAAAGCTGAAAGTGATCGAACTTATTATTGCTCTCTATGTTGATGATATGTTGTTCATAGGCAATAGTAAGCTAATGATTTATGATCTTAAGTCTCAAAAGTCCGCTAAGTTCGAAATGAAAGATCTTGGTGCAGCAAGGTATATTTTGGGATGTAGATAACCAGGACAAGAAGAATAGAAAACTATGGTTCACCAGAGTAAGTATATCAAGACTGTCTTGAGAGATTTTGTATGAATGATTGCAAACAACTAGTGGTTCCAGTCTTGTAGGGAATGAAGCTATCTATTGAAGACTATCCAAAATCTTCTACGAGATGGAGGACATGACTAGTGTACTCTATGCTAGTGCGGTTGGAAGTCTCATATATGCAATGGTCCGTGATAAGGCCGACATTGCCTGCTGGGAGTTCTTAGTCGATGGCGGCAACTCGAAGAACACATTGGGATGCCGTGGAAAAGAGTTTTCGACATTTGAAGGGAACTTTAGATTTTGCTTTGTGTTACCATGGGAACTTGGTTGAATCATAGAGGACTCTCAAAGATTTGTGGATATGTGATTCTGATTGGGTAGGGGACATTGATAGTAGGAGGTCCACCAGTGGATACATTTTCATGTTGAATGGTGGTGCAGTGAGTTGGATGAGTAAGCGGCAGGTGTAGTCGCTTTGTCCACTACGGAGGCTAATACATGGAAGCTACTCATGCTTGTAAAGAAGTAGTTTGGTTGAAACGTTTGTGTTCTAACATTGGTTTTGATGTAGGGGAAATAACTATTTTCTATGATAGTCAGAGCGTAATTTGTCTGGCAAAGAATCCAACTTTCCATGCCAGGATGAAATATATTGATGTACAGTACCACTTTGTACGAGATATGGTGGAGGATGGAAAGGTCAGTTTGGAAAAGGTTGATACTCGGAGAATGTTGCAAATTCATTGGCGGCCAGTGAACACGATAAAGTTCAGGTGGTGTGCCTTCGATGGGCCTTAGTGCCCATGATTTTCAGTAAGTTATGTTGTGCTCTAGAGGTGCTTGTGTGATCTTCGAGTGGGAGATTGTTGGAAATATATGCCTCAATCATCATAGGCTGAACTCCCACTGGAGCAAAGTCGGTGTGATTCTATAACCGGGTCTGACTAGCGCTTTGGAACATCATGTTTTGTATGTCAGTCGCGTGACCTAGTTTTTGTCTCAAGAATCATATCTATGTGACAAGAAGCTTTCGGTGTGACCTCTTACCACTGGTGATCTTTGGCCGACAGGCCATTCTATCACTTATCGTTGAGACCCCGAAAAGGCTTGTTCGAAGAAGTCCGGGCGATGTGTTAAAGTCTCACCGACAATGTTTGGTTTAAAGTCATCGGGGTAACTCAAAGGGATTTAGGGAGAAGTCTCAGCGAGAATGGAATGTCTCGCCGATGATGAGAAGTCTTCGGTATAGCTCTTGGCGAACGGTGGTCTTCGGTGTAACATATATGTGTTCGATAAGAACTCTCGGTGAAGTTGATATGTCTTGCCGACTATTCTTTGGATCTCGGTGTAACATACGACTTCGATATAACCCGTGGTAACTCGGTATGATGTCTCAGAGAAAGCCGATTGTCTGGCCGATGAGAACACTCAAGTCTATGTGATATATGAAGCTTCGGTATGACGTCTCACCGAAAGCGATGAGTCTGGGCGATAGCGATACATGTTGAGAATGTTAGTGTGAGGTCCTGGCGACATAAGGAACTCTTAGCGATAGTCTCCTGAGCTCGGTGTAACACAAGATGGCTTGGGATGTCTTGGCGAGAGCGATAGTTTTTCTGAAAGGAAAACTAAAGCCGATACAAGTTGTAAGCTCGATGAAACCTCTTGTCGATGGAAACAGTTCTTGGCGACATCGATACGAAGCTTTTGGGCCTCGGGGAGACACTGTTAGTGTCTCACCGAGATGCCAACAAAGCTTGAATCTCTTTTGACCGTTTGACCATCCTATGTGGAGTCTCGTGGACCAATAGGAGAAGCCAAATCTGAACAGTTGGAAGATTGTTCATTGTGACGGTTCTGTGAGGAAGCTCGATGGAAATGGAACAACATGGATATACTCGGTGATTGCAGATTGTGGTTGGTTGGATCGACGGATTGCTGGGTGGTTGTATGATTAGTAAATGTATTCTAATCTGTAAAGATTGTAACTTGATGGTTCCTATACAAGATTGTTCATGGTAAATGCTGCTATATACAGACATCAGAAAGATAAGTCTGACATTTGTATGTAATTTCCATTACTGTAATACAAAGTGATTTCTCTTGGTGTGGTGGGTTTTTCTCCCGTAAGGGTTTTCCCACGTATATCTGGTGTTCCTATGTGATTGTCAAATACTTTGTTTCTATTATCTACATCATAGTGCATCTTAATTGAACTGTAATTGAAAAATTAAAATTATATCTACATTCTTCTCTGAGGTTTTGGCGTTAGGAGAGTTGTTTCCGCATCTAGCTTTCCTTACAATATTGCACTCTTTTTTTTGATGTGACAACTTGCCAACAAACAATGGAACTCAAATGTAGAATATATGTATGCATATATGTATATATATGTATACATATATATGTGTGATGACTTGACCTAGTTTTCTAATGGCGACGTGGAGCCTGGTAATAACATGGGTTGTTGGTGGGCGGTGGAGCTGGTGTGCTTGATATGAGAAAGTTGAATCGTAAGTGTTTGTTCGCGGGAGTGTTTATTCATCTTGTTGTCGTTGCATATATATATACATATACACACACATATACATATATACACACACATATACATATACATATACATATACATATACATATACATATACATATACATATATATATACACACACACACAAACATATATATATATACACATATACATATTATTCAACAAAAGTGAAAAGGTATTCAATTTCCTCAAACATAGAGACATATATATACGCATATATATATATTGAAATGCCCAAACTACCGAGGGCTGGTTGTGACAATGGCAGATTTTCCTACCTATATATGGTGGCAGTGGGCCAGGTGGTTGCCTCAGTACACGAAAGTAGAAGGAAAGTGTTTTCCCATGTGAGAAATTTTAATTAGACAAGCCAACTGTTACATAGATTGCTTGTTTTGTATCGATATGTTTGATGCGGGTTTTGATCATCTATCATTTATATCTAATTCTTAAAGTGTTTTCCTAATAGTTCTTTTACAATTTCTCTATATTGTGAAACATATTGATAGAAGACAAGAAATCTATGTAACAATTGGGTTATCAATTGAAAAATCAAGCTACATTGTTTGGCACTAAATATTAAAGAGAATTATGGAAACTGTAAAAGAGATTTTTATGCATTTAATATCTCTTTTTTTGTGCTTGGGATCACAGTGGTATTGGTTTGATAGCAGACTATTGTAAAAATCATTCACTCCACCTCTGTTTTATATTAAATTAGAGGGTTTTAAAATTGTTGTACTCCAGAACCTACAAGTTGTACATATATATGTGTGTGTGTGTGTGTATACATATATATACATGTATATATATACATACATACATACATACATACATACATACATACATACATATATACATATATATACATATATACATATATATACATATATATACATATATACATATATATACATATATACATATATATACATATATACATATATATATACATATATACATATATATATACATATATATATATATATATATGTATATATATATATATATGTATGTATGTATGCACGTTGCAGTTCACCATACCAAACTGTTCATTATCATAGTTTTCCTATTCTATTCTCTATATTTTAAAGTTCTATTAAATGTAGGTTTTGAAAATCTCTCATTTTCCTCTGATTGTTAAGTATTTTTTGTAACAGGTCAATCAAATGCATGTATAGATTTGAGTTTGCAGCATATTCCTGCTTACCAGAGATTCTATCACTGTACGGGCAAGCTATGACAGTAAACTCTATGTAACAGTTGGCTTGTCAATTCAAAATTGACGCTACATTATTTGCCACTGAATATTGTAGAGAAAATAGGGAAATTGTGAAACAACTATTAGCAAAAAGACATAAGAATCATTGGCAGCACCAGATATGTCTTGACCGGCAGAGATGCGAGCAGTGTTTTTTTTATGGCATCATGGAGCTTGGTAACTACGTGGGCTTACAGTGGTGCAGTTGGTCTCCTTGATACATATAGGATGAATGGAAAGTGTTTTCCCGTGCAAGCATCAATGCATTCTACCATTGTTGCATGGTGGGGACAGTTGAAGTAAATAGGATATTGAATGTCGTAGTGTGGGAAAGTGTACTTTGATTAAGTTGCATTGTTGAAACAACCATTGTGGTGCTGGTTATACATATATACATATATATTTATACACACACACACACATATAGATATGTAATATAAATGTATATACATGAGTATATATGCATAAATATATGTATCTATGTTATACTAATAGTTATGTTACAATTTCCCTATTTCTCTATAATACTGAATGCCAGATAATGCACCTCCTCTTATACAATTACTCTATTTGTTAGCAAGCTAAAAAAAATGTGGGCACCATAGTAAAATCAAAAGCATGGGAGCTCAATGAATGTGTATATATATATATATATATATATATATATATATATATGCAAACACAGGAAGAAATTACATTCATATTTGCAAAGAAAAAGTCTTACATAAGATGCATGAATACCTTGTGGGTACAACTAGATGTAGTATGAACAGAAGAAAACAAGCCCTGCTCTCCACCCTGCCATATTAGGTCATGCAACCTCATGGGCTATTAGCAAACCCCCAAGCAAGAACATATAACCTGAGACTTTTCTCTAGTTGAAATCAGTGTTATACATTTTTAGAAATATATACAGTTGTATTATTTATCACAAAGAATTTTACATGTACTCATGAAATAAGAGATGGCAGCATATTAAAATCAAAAGCAAGGGAGCTCAATGAATGTGCGAATATATATATGCAAATATACAAATAAATTACATTCATATTTGCAAACCAGAAGTCTTAAATAAGATGTAGCCATACCTGTTGAGTGCAACTAGATGTAGTATGAACAACAAAACAGAAGGCTTGCTCTCCACCCTACCATATTGGGTCATGTAGGCCCATGGGCTGTCACCAAACCCTTGAGCAAGAAGATACACTGCTCACCACTATGATCAATGGTGAAGCCAATGTTTGGGCACCTAAATTTTTTGTTTCTAGATATTTGATTGTGTTTAAGTTTTTTCATCTAGAAACAAAGACACAATCAAATATCTAGAAATAACAAATCTTAAGTATTATAGATTGTGGAAATCTCATAGCATTAACCTATAAATTTTGTTTAGTTGAAATCAGTCTTATATATTTTTAAAAATATATATAGTTGTACCATTTATGACAAAGGATTTGACACGTAGTCATGAAATAAGAGGTGGAATAAAGGGAATATAGCCTTACCTCCTATATAAACAGAATGTAGTTGTAGCTTGTACACCATGCCAAACATGTGATAAAAAACTATTTAATATTGTGGAGGTGTGCATTTACAGTTCAAAATATTTGCAATCTAAAATGGTTTCAATTAGATATAGTTAGTTAGAAGGAAAATTTGAAGTTTACTACTACGAACATGTGTAATTGTTAGACAATACGTAAATTAGGAAATATTTAAATAGCTATGTAGTTTATAACAAATAATATGTACTGCATCCAGAATAGAGAAAATCACATAAACAAGGTGTAGGTATACCTCGTGCAGAGAGTGGGACAAATTCAATGAATGTACAAAATATATATGCAAACATAGGAACATATTACATTCATATTTGCAAAATAGAAGCCTTAGCATCCCATAATGAACATTAAAAAGGCAAGACACAATAAATAGAACTTAAGAACATGAAGAATAGAGGAGGTGAACTACAATAATGAAAATTTTGTTATCAACAAGTGGATATTGATACAACAAAAGCATTCTATCTAACAGTTGGCCTGTCAACTCAAAATTGAAGCTACATTTTTTGGCACTAAATATTGCAAAAAAAAAAAGAGAAGTTGTAAAAGAACTATTGTTTTTAAGTTTCAAATTTTTGGAATTTTGTAGATAGGTATAAATTACAAACATGAAATTCACTTGTACCTTTGAATTGCTTTCATTTTTTTTTTCTCTGTGTATGTGTTATTTTGTTTTGCTAGAACATGTTATATGTCTTGTATCAATATGTTCCATGATATTCTTTTTTTGTGATCTGTTTGAAGTTCATGATAACAAACTGTTCTTCATGATATTATTCTTTTCAGTTCCCCATAAAAAACTGTTTGTTATTGTAGTTTCCCTTTCCTATACTCGATATTTTAAAGCTCTATTTAATGTGGTTTTCTATCTATAATATTTAGTAGCAAATTTCTATTATTCTAATACCTGTTATACAATTATGTATTTGTCTTCAATATTTACCACCAAAGCACATAGCTTGAATCTTATATCAATATGTTTTAAATTTTGTTAGCTTTTTATAAGTTTAAAGAGATGGGGAAGGTTTTCTTTACTTAGAAACATTTAGAATCACATCATATAATTCTTGTGATAACATAAAGGACATAGCTATCATCGTAAAGAACAAGGTTTAAATAGTTGAATTAGTAATATGCAAAAGTAGCTCTATAACCATGTAGAAATACAATCGGCAGAGTACAATATGCTGTGCATATGTGGGAGCAAATGTATGCCAGTGAAAGAAAAAACCACAACACTCATGCTTGTTCTCCTCCCTTCCATATTGGCATCATGAAGCCTCATGGGCTCTAGCCAAACCCCTGAGCAAGAAAATTATGCAAGACCCATTAAAAATTCAATGGTGCCATATCATATATCACGCAATGGCGAAAGAGGGGAAATTTTGTTGTTTGCATATATGATTTCTTATATTCCACTATTTTTTTTTTGTGTAACAAGTTTGAAAAGATGGATATGTTGATAAAAAGCTACCTTTAGATAATTTTCACCATAAGCTGAAAAGATAATTGTGCAAACATGGAAAAATGCAACGTCTAGAATAGACTATGTTTGTTGTGCTCTAGTGCATCTAAAAATTCATGAATACACATATATCATATATTGCACAATGACAAAGCTGCAAAAAAACCGTGTTCTCATAGATGTTTTCCTTTTTTGTAGTGTTTTTTTTGCTGAATTAACTTTAAGGAAAAGAGAATGCAGATAAAGAATCAGACAAGGTGGGACTTGTCTATAATGTTGATAAGTATAGGGAAATAAGAATTTATGGAAAGTCTTGTTTGAAAAAAAAACCAATTCCATGGATGAAAAAGCTAGATATCGTTAAAAGGAAGACATCAAAGGAATATGAAAGCTTTTGCTTCAAAGCATAAATTGCACACAAATAACTTTATAAACATACCTGATTTTGATATGTATTGGAGCTTATCTAGCCATGCAAGAAGGAAAAAGTTGAATGTATAAGTGTAATGTCCCCATTATTTCGTGAGCATCAGAGTCATTGGATTAGCCTATTATGTCGATCCTCGTAGGCTAGTGGTTCTGGATAGAGGGTCACTTGAACGGGCACTTGGTCGGTTAAAGGCAGTATTGGTATCCGGAGTATGGTGACGTGGTGAATTTGTGCGTTTGGCGTGTTATTGGAGCTTAAAATATTGATCTTCACCATTTATTTCACTTACTCAGGCTTGGGGACCATGTGTCTATTTGTTAAAGGGGTCACTTTATATTTTGCTGTTACTATTCACTGATAAAGTGAAAAAAGACATAACTTAAGTGAATAGTGCCATTTTAATGAATAGTGTTTTCAAAGTGAAATTATAAAAGGAGCTTGAGAAGTTCGACCTCTTCATGCTTGGATATGTTTTGCTGATTGAAACTTGGGAGTTGGAGATTGTGGAAGAGAGAAACTAGGGTTTCTCAATTTCAGCAGTGGGTAAGCTTGGTTTGGGTCTTGTAGTTAGGATTTGGCATCTTGAAGGTGTGAAAGACCACCCTAAAGTGCTGGTTATGTTCTGTTTGCTGCATTGGGAGCTAGAAGTTACTATTTTCAAGTGTTAGTAGTCATCCATTGCAAGGGAAATCGTTGTTAGAGGTTCCATTCACGTTTTTGAGGTTGTGGCTTGCTTTTTGAAGATTGTTGGAGCTGATTTTGACCACCTACAGCCAGCCGCCATCATGTGAGGGTTTCTACATCTTCTAGTAAGAAAAACACCTTCATATTGTTGCTTCTTTCTTTCCTAAAAGGGGCGCCCTCTTATTTAGCTTTTTCATCAAGAAATCGGTAGGGGAAGTTTGTCATTTAATTTGTATGAGCATTTTGGTGGACGCGGGTACTGTAGCAAGCACTGTTCACAGTGCATTTTGGCTGCAAGTTTGTCTTTAGTTGTAAATGGTGTCTCATTCTGAAATGTATGAAAGATATATAATTTTAGCACTCTATTGTAATGAAGGAAGTCTCTTAACTAGTGTATTGAGTTCCTTTGAAGTAATCTTTCTAAGTTTAGTTTAATTTGAGTTCTTTATATGCATATGGTTGTAAGGAAATTATTGAATCATTGGAATCAAACCACAAAAATACAAAAAAACAAGAAACAACATATTACAAACCAAAAATTAGTCCTTTAAATGAAGTGAAATCAAATCAGCAGTGAGCACAGTTCATCACAGTGGTATCAGAGCATATCACTACAGTGGTAGCAGAGTGGTTGTAGAGTGGATCATCAGAGTGTGGTTCATCACAATAAGTTAGTAAAATATAATTTTATAATACACATATACATAGTTTAATATACTGGTATGTCCAAAACATGTTACTGACTTATAGAACTTTCGGTACATATACATATACATATGGGTCACCTTAGAATAGTGGTTTACACTTTCTAAGAGGAAGGAAAATTTTACTTTTTGCGATTCCTCATATCAAATGGGTTCGGCCGAACCCTATGGTTTGACCAAACCATTTAATTGGTTCGGTCGAACCATAGGATTCGATCGAACCCATGGTTCGGCCGAACCAGTCACTGCCCCAAATAAAAAACAATATTTAAGTGGGTTCGGCCGAACCTGGGTTCGGCCAAACCCCTTCAATATGACTAAAACAAAAAAAAGCTTTCATTTTTCACATTTTTACTGTGTTGTTTACCAATCATTGTCTCCTTGGTGCGTGCGGTGAACAAAATCCGTGACGGCGACCCAACAAAATTTCTCTCACCCGCGAAAGAAAATTTCGGTTCCTCTCTTCGAAGTTCATCATTCCAATTCGCTTATCGACCACTATTGAGCACGAGGTATTTAAAATTCAATTTTTTTAGAGTTCAAAATGCATGTATTTGCTTAAATTCGAAACCCTAAATGCAAATTTTTTTAAATTTGTTGAATTCAAATTGCACTTGTTTGAAATTTTTTAAAGCATTTTCAATATAGTATTTTTCTTCCCTGTTTTGCATAATCCAAGGGTTTGAATAAGGAAAAATGAGTTTCCTCCCAAAGTTAGTGCAAAAAAACATTATAATGGCTCTCAACATAGTCTAAAAAATGGAGATAAATAATTTTAAAACTACAAATTTAGGGTCAAACTTGTAGATGCAAATGCAAATTTCATACATGTAGGAGTGAACCATGAAAGTCATAGCTTGGTTTGTTAAGGTGTCATAATATTAAATCTTATAAAAAATCAAGAATCATATCATTGATTATGTACATTACAATAAAATATCTCCATATAACAAATGAAGCTAAAAACCCTAACCTTCTTTGTGAATTCTATAGTGTGCTTGCTACATGAGTAATTTTTTTTATGAAAACCATGTTTAGGAATGAAAATATCCAATCCCTTATGCTTCTAAACTAAAGTTTGCAATGCTTATGGTTCTTTTGGCCTTATAGATTCTTGAATCATTTTATAATATAAAACCTACATATAACCTACTTTGGCTCTAATAATTGTAAACCCTTTAGGAATTCTAAATTGTTGCATCTTGTCTTGATTTTCCCACCATTGTTATTCCTTTTGAAATTTTACAAATTAGGCAAAGAATCCTTGCACTTATATAGAGGATCCTTATGTATGTTCTTAAAATTATTTAAGGTTAAATGACTTAATCTAAAATAAAGGCATATATGGATCTCTTGCAATTGTAACCTCTTTACTAGTGTTCAAACATATTTGATACCTTGATGGCATGACATAGATGATGTTGCTTGATATTGCTTTATCCATGGATACCCAAGTAAAATATGAGATACATCTAAAGAAGAAAGAATATGACATAGAATAAGAACTTCCCTCATCTTTTAGACCAAAAAATTAAGGTAAAATAATGTATCCTATAGTTTCAATCAACATATCATTAGTCAATTTTAAATAAACCCTCAAATATGCATATGCTTGTTGATAAAATGATGATAAAACAAAAATTATTCAATGCATACATTTTATTGGTGAGTAAGATCAATAAACACACCCTTACATGGTTCATGATCCACACAAAACCAAATGACCATTATAAATATTTGGTAATATCTCACAATGTGAAAAAGGTGTCAAAAAAATTAGCATACCTAAATCGTAAATTGACTTGTCATAAAGTGGGTGGGTAGCTTAGTGGTGGAGATTTGCATCCTAACTAGTTCATGGAAATTTCAACATGAGGAGAATTAATAGTAAAATAATAATATCTTTTGACAACATAGGCATCCAAGTACTCATTCCAAGATTGTTGAAGATACAACATTAATACATTAGGATTTCAATTAAATATCACACTTTCCTATAAAAAAATCCCAATTGATCTATCTTTTGGTAGTGCATTTAGTTTGATATATTTTTCTTCCCCATACTTACAAGATTCCTTTATTATCGAAGCTTATTTACTCTAGTATGTTATCCTTGGTTCTCATATGAACTATATATATATAATTCAATCAAGATCCTCTTATCATTACAAATTTAAACTTAGCTTATTTTTTCTCCCAATTTCTTCTTAATGAACATATGGTCTTTCTTCCTCTATTAGCCTACTCATGCACCATCACCAACCATGAATGAATCTCCATGAAGCTAAATACCCATTTGTACTTGGTTGGTGTAAGTTGGGATTAGTGTTCCATTCACTTAAAATCTTATCTTTAATGTTGCTTTTTTCTAAATTATTTCTAAAGGGCATAAATTACAGTCTAGAGCTTTGATTTTAATATTTTCTTAAAATTAAAAATATTAATGAGCTTGATGCATTAAGCTAAAAAATATCAATTTGGACACCATTAAAACCCTCGAGAGACTCTCGCAAAGTGAAAATGAGCTCCAAAATTTTATAGTGTGATATGTGAGAAAAAATGAAAAGGTAAGCAATGGGCTCAAGATATTATTATAATAAAATTAAATAAGGAGATCGTGATGATTATTGTACTAGGAGTTACATTGGGAAGAGTGGAGCATCTTTTCATAATAGATGAGACTTATTGTAGTTGACATCTTCATCATAAAGCACTAGTATTGGGAGTGGTTACTATCAAGGTTATGGGATTAAAGGTCCTATATCATTAGTTCGTTTATATTTTGTGTACATGTTCCAATGCATAGTGGGGCATGGGTTCTTTTCTTGTGGACCATGATTTTTTTCCACTCATTACATAAATTAATTGATCATTTCTTGTTTCCCTTGCTCTATATATAATTTAATGTATGACATAAGGTTTAAATAGTGTTATGTAGAAATAGCCAAAACATTAGACTAAAGAAGATTGAGTGGATTGGATTGTTATAATCTTGTTATGAATATTAATAAAAGCTTCATATCTCTTTAGTAGTGGGATTTTTTGAAAGGGTTTCTCCATATAATTCTAGTGTTCATGAGGTTTGAATATTTATTTATTTTCTCCACTATTTCATTAATATTATTTGGTATATTGTATGTTTGATTAGACTTAAAGTGCCTCACCATTAGTTGATACTCCTACTATATATATTTACCTTGTTTGCAATAGTTTAGTCCATGTCAATAGTTGATTTGCACCCTTAATAACTTGGTGGGAATATCAAGTATTTTTTATTAAATATAATCAATAATCATTGTAAAAGAAATTTTAAATCAAATGTTAGTCTAGAATGATTATTTGAGTGCTAGATAAACCATTTAAATTTAACCTTCATAATATTACTCTAAATATGTAGTTTTACCAACAAAAGGAATGATATTTATGTCTATTACATGACAATTACAAAATCATGACTATAATTCTTTAAATTATACTCATAATCTAATTTAATACTCATAAGATATTAAATCATTGTTTTTCTCAAGAGACGTGTAATTAAATATCAAGAATATTCTTTAGTTTATTAGTCCACAAAATAATTTTAATATAGTCCATAACATTCAATTTTAAAATTCATAGAGTTGTTGGGATATTATCATATCACTAGCTATGGAAAAATTTAGGAAAGGGTGGGATATTACACTGCCCCCTATATTTGTGTGTTTTAGAGAAAATTAGCATGGAAGGTTTGCATTTCTCACAAATAAGAAAAAATCCTGAGAATAATGTACAATATTCTACTATATGTTTTCATATTGTTGAGTTATGCCTTGCAAATTAAATGTGTATCTTTTCCTCTACAACATTCCATTTATACATAGAACTATGGATTAATGGTTTTATTATATTATGATTGAATTATGCCTCATGTTGGAAATTCCTCTATCTCTTCTTTGCTAAAATACTTTGGAACTAATAGGATTCAATTGTGTTTTATGACATAGGTCTATATTACCACAATGATGTATGTATAGGTGTACATTTTAACTTGGTTAGCTTTCCTAGCAAGTTCTTCATTACAACAATCACTCCACCTTGTCACTCAATCAAGCCCACTAGAACATATATTGGAATTTAACCTCTTTCATACTAAAAGAAAAAGTAATCATTAATTATATTTAATTTACCATATAATTTGATCTAAGTAATGCATTTTATAAGATCTAATTGGTGTATTTACAAAAAACTATTTTGTGTTTTGGGCATAGGTGGTCCTAGAAAATATGCATAAATAATAAGATAGACTATGGATTATCTTTTAAATATTGTTCACGGTTTTTCATGTCATATTTTTATAGGAGGTCCTCATAATTGGTATTCTTGTATGGTATTAGAGCCAAGCTAGGTGCATTTGACACCTATGTTGTGGCTCAAGGGAGTGTGTTGGAGAAATGATACACACCTAAGCCATAAAAAGACTCATCACAATGTGAGCCATTAGCTCAATAGTAGAGCATCCTAACACCAAATGGGAGGTCCTAAGTTTGAATACTAGTTAGTCCATAGAAATTTATATAAAAGTCAATCACTAGTACATAAGAAGAAGAATAAGTACCCTTATAATTTTTATTAATACCAACAAATTATCATTCCTCACATACATAGGTGAATCAATGATTTCAAGCTCACAACATGTATGTACCTCAATCTCATGACCCTCATATAAAACCATTTTATTAGATTTATTTAGTGTAAAATATTTAAATTTTCATTAGGAGGAACAATTGAAGGATTGACTCAATATTAACCCCCTCATTTTTTTTTTATCAATCAAACTCTAATCAATTATTCCTTAATCCTATAAAATGTTGAGTATAATTACAATTAACTCTCTAAAATTTAATAACAAAATTCTTTCTCATTATATCTTTTGGGAATAACTCTTTAGATTTATCTAATGGCCTAATAGGAGGAAGTGTAATCATGCAAGCACTAAGTAAATTTTGTACACATTTTTACAAAGGAGTTGAGGCTTTGAGTCAATTATATTAGAAACATTTATAATGTATAGTTTGTACAATGGTCATTTCCATTATTTTTACTATCCTTTAAACAATTTTCTTTCAAATTCTACAAGGGTGGTGATGATGTAGATGAAGCTTACTAGAAGATCCATAATTAAGTTTGGTAGCCTCTAACAACTTTAGTTCTTAACATTCATCTCACTTTCACATGCAAATGTTAAGAATGTATATACTTTGTAGATCCTTGTTTACAGTCAAAAAATCTAAAATAATAAACTTCAATCTAACATTCCCAATATTTGCATTGGCTAATTTCAATATTAAAAAATAGACCCAAATGGAAGATAATACTATTAAATTTCATGGGAAGAACTTAGCCAATAACTTATCATCATACACAAAATCCAAATATGTAGCACTAAAGAACCTTGAAAGTGTCATGGGATCTCCTTTAACATTGTGCATCTCAAATCTAGGATCCAAAAATCCAACAAAAAATGGATATGTAAAATTTTTAATAGAAATTGAATTGTGTTTGATTTTTATATGTATGTCTTTTTTTGATTCCATTAGGTAAGGAATCAACATTACTTTTCATCTCAACAAGCCTTTAAACATTAATGTCAAGGGTAGATAGAGGCGCACTAGGATTAAGGACATGAATGAAAGTGGCAAGATGAGAAATGGAAGGTGGTGTATAAATTTGTCGTGACATAATAAATGAGTGTGGAGGGACAAAGACTTGCATAGGAATATCACAGTGAGGGGAACATGGGAAGTGTAAAAAAAACTAATGATAACTAATGTGGAGACAAGAGAACTATGTGCATCATAATAAGTAAGCATGAGATGAGATCTAGGAAAAAGGAGAGGATAAATTTGGGGAGATTTGGTGGAAGGAGAAATAAATTGCATAAGATAGATAGGAGTAAAACAATAAGGAGGAATACATGAAGAAGTAGCTTGGGATGGAGGGAAAATGGCACATCACTAAAAGGGATTGTTGAGCTTATCCTTTACCTATTTAACTTTAAGTACTTTCTTTCCACATGACTTATTAATCAACATAGTATATGAAGGAGATCAATCATTGTACTAGGATTAATATTACTAGCCAAATTTGCAAGATCCAAAGAAAGGTTGTGTGCATCAAAGCTATATATTGATTACCATTTTCTCAACAAGGGCCTCATGGTCAAATGATTCTTCTCCATTATGATAAATTTAGTATCATGCATATTCCCAATCATATCAATTTTAGCTTGATTCACAACCATGGTGGGATTGAACTATGACTTCTTATAGTTAGGAAAAGAGGATGATTTTGGTATTAGAAGGAAATAAGGATCGGACAATGTTTAGATTTTATTAAGAAATTAGACAATGAGAAAGCACTTAAATCTAAAACTAAATAAGATTCAAGAAAACCTTTAAACTACTTGGGTATCAAAGAATGATTTACATAATAAAAAGTTGAAAATCTACAAATAGAAATACCAAGTTACAAAAACAAGAATAATCGTTATGGTAATAGAAATATGAGAAAATGCTTCCTCTTAAAAAACATAACATTAAGTACCAAAACATGATTCAAGTACCAACACATTCAAGTACCAAAACATTAAGTATGATGATTGGGATGAGAGGATCAACTTGGGGAGGATTATTATAATATCATTAGTTGGAACTTTTTAATTTCATCTCTTTGTGTTCCGTGTTGTTTTTAATGTTTTTAATTAGAGTGCAGATGATGTTAATATACATTTAATGATGCATTTTGAAATTTATTTAGTAAAGGTCTCATTTTGTACATCTTTCTAAGTAATTGTATAAAAATTTGGAATATTTTGGTTAATACATCATAATGGAAAACCATTCATTGAAAATTTTTGAAGCCCACAACCGAATGTTTTGTGATGACCTCTTGCCTTCAAAAATTTCTGTTATGCTCATCAATTTCAAACCATTTTGGGGTTCTTGAATGTTTTTAAATTTTAACAAACTCATTACAAAAAGATGGATTTCTTTTTCTTTTTCTTTTTCACATTTAGGTTCTCTCTTCTTATGTAATTTGGAGACACATTGAATTTCATTGGTTCATGTGAGATATTTATAACAAGTATGCAATAAAGTCAAACTTTATTAGATTTGATTCAAGTAATATGACACATTTATTTTGCTTTCCAATCTATAATTTTTTTATGTTCTCTCATATATAATTTGAAGTTCATTTATGTTTAACAAACTATTAGATTAAATATTTTATCCCCAATTATTTTCAAATGATTTTATACTCTTTAGTCTTGTATTCTTATTCTTCTTTTCATCGCTTCATTTAAAATTTGAACCATTTAAGGATGTTATGTTATAGATTTATAGTTGTTCTCCTCTCCCACCCTTTTAATCTTGCCAATAGTGCATGAAAATATTATTGGATGAGTAGGATGAATTAAATTAAAAAAAAGTCTCATTTTAGATTTGCATTCTTTTATCTAGATATACATTTACCAAAGTCTCATTGTTTTTAGGTGTAATTGTGACATATATAACATGGAAAATG
>VDFB02051020.1:0-27273 GCA_007258455.2 Sequoia sempervirens
TGAGAAGTAAATAGGTCTCTTGAAGAATAATTCTATGTACGCGTATCATCACCTTCAAAAAAAAACATATGTGATTAAGGTATATAGAGTTTCGTCCTGTTTCTCAGTTGCCTTCCAACATCGTTACCATGTCATTAAGTCTTTGCCTTTTTTTTTTTAGCTTAAGCTCAACCTACTGTAAATCATGCATCTTTTCTCCAGTTAGCGATGTTCAATAATACCTGGCCGACTAGCCAAATCCCTCTCAGGTGCAGTTACAAGTTCCTTTGAATAAACTCTGTATGTCTCCCATTTTATATCATTATAAGTCAGTTAAAATGATTGGAAACAATAGACCAATGGCTTTCAATCCTCTTCATTTCCACAGGTTACCTTCCAAGGTTGGGTAGTGGAATTTAATGGTTTTGGTGTAATTCATGTCAATCTTTAGTTCTCTACAAAACTAAGTCTGTATTTAAAAGAAACGGCCCTGGATAATGTTAGATTTTATAATGGATCCAATAGTATTATTTTCATTCCAAATCTAATCTTCTTCTTCTTGTGCTCCTTCTGCGAAATATGAAGTTCACGAAGGTCATCTTGCTTACCCATGGGATCTCTCAAACACAACTACCAAAGGCGTGATCCATTCATTCTGATCATACATCAGGTAACTCTATATCTTGTTGAGCCCGAACATTCATATAACTGAAGTACAAGGAATCATTAGCTCATGGTCTTCATGTTGTTGAACTATATTAGGTTTAATTACTTGGACCTTATTAATTTTAAGTGAAGATAGTAAGAAGGATTTGATAAAGATAAGAATGAAATTATATTCTTTTAACTTCATTTCCATTTAAAGAGTGTAAGTTAAATATGTTGGTATTGAAGGGTTGTAATGTCCCCTTTTTTTCCTAGGACAATGTGTTTCCAGCAAAGTGTTGCCCAAGGGTTTTCGCAGTGTGCTCTCTGAGGTTTTTTCCAGGCTTGTGGATCATACTTACTATTTATAGTAAGTCACTGGGTCTCTGGTTTGGTTGGCTGACGGAGTTCTATATTTGGCATAGTTATATCCTAGGATTATTTTAATTAATATTGGTCCTATGAATTAAATATTAATACCGACAAACAATGAAGTTAAATTAAATAATTTAACTTTTGCGCTGTTAATAAATTAAAAAGGACTTAAATTATAAAGGGGATATGAATTATTTTAAAAGAATACTTTTTATATTAAAGTATGGCGCCCAAATTTAAAAAGGATGAATGGCAGGAAATAAAGGTAAATTAAATGAAATGAATTTTGAAACACAATTTGGTTTGGAGTTGGGAGAGATTTTCCTTGAGCAAGGTAACTATGCAATTGAGATTCTAATGCAATTTTGGATGGAGGATGCAAACCTATGGCCACAACTATGATCATTAATTTAAAATGTGTAACATCTTCAGATTCAGAGATGATTGATCCCAAGTTGTACAAGTAGTTGATAGGTTCCTTGATATATTTGGTCAACATTAGACTAGATATATCATATATGTTTTGCAGTGAACACATTGAGTCAATTCATGGAGAAGCCAAGTAGAGAGCAATGTAGCAAAACATGAGCTCAGATATTTAAAGGGAACAATGGCATATGGTTTGAGATATCTTGGAGATGGTGAAGTGAAGTTGCATGGGTATAGAAAGTTTGATTGGGCGGGTAGTGTAGCAGATAGGAAGAGAGCACCTTGGGGTGTGCTTTAGCTTGGGTTTAAGAATGGTAACCTAGTTCAACAAGAAGCAAACTTCAATGGCACTAAGCACAACAAAGGAAACGTATATAGCAGCTAGTACCACTAGTTGTGAGGCCATTTGGCTTCGCAAGTTACTAGCAAAGTTGTTTGATCAGGAGTTGGATCCGATGGTCATTTACTATGATAACTAGAGTTGTGTCAAACTCTCAAAGAATCCAATGTTTCATGATAGGTCCAAGAACATAGAGATCAAATATCACTTCATTCAAGACAAGGTTCAAAAAGGAGTAGTTAAGCTCCAATACATCTCCACCGATCAATAAGTAGCTGATATTCTAACCAAACCCTTAGCAGAAGGGAAGTTTGAGGCTTTCAAAGACAAACTTGGATCAACCTACAAAATTGCTTCCTCGCTAAGAGGGAGTGTTGAGTTTTTTAGCTCGGATAAGAACTTCCGCATTGTAATAAGCACCACAATTTTATTTTATTTTGAAATTTTCAACTGAACTGAAACTACAATGCAACATCCTTATCACTTTTTGATCATGCAATTCCCAAGATGGGCTAAGTGAAAGCATACAGTATATAGGACCACACCAACTATCTTAAAAGCAGCAATGTCGAAAGAAACACACTAGGCGGCAAAGCCAGCCAAAACTTCACTTCTTCAGTGGAGTGTGCTATGCAAAAACTAAAAGGAAAACACTTATATGTTTATTCAACGAAGTGTGTAGTTACAATGAGCACAAACACTTCTCGCTTATTCAACGAAATGTACAATTACATAACATAGTCACTTCTCACTTATTCAGCGAACTGCAATTACACAACACATTCACTTCTCGCTTATTCAATGGAGTGCAATTACACATCACAGCTTCTTCCACTTATTCAGTGGGGTAACCAAATACAATAAAGTGCAAGATGAAACCATTAGCAGTACTACCATCCAGGATATTACAAGATAATATGAAATGCATTACAAATCATCGCTAGAGAACATTAACTTGCTGATTTGTGCTGATATAAAGTTCTGATCACAAATCTTAACTGCTGCAACAACCCAGAATGAACCATATAACACGGATAACAAAATACTCAAGTACCCAACAAAGATATACATCAGATAGATGACATTAGAGGCTGATTGTAAGTTTGATATCACTCGGTTTTGCTGATAAACTGTCAAATCAAAACAGAACACACTAAGAGGGCATTGTAAACTGCGAATTAGAAGCACACCAAAACCACCCAATTGCAAACTACTAAGAACGCACTCCAAATGGTACAACCAGCAAGAAAAACAACCCAAAACGCCAAGGAACACCTCCAAAAACACTTCTCAACACTAAATAATGGCTAGGCGCTATTGATGATAAGAGCCTGTTGATTATTGAAATTTGACTTAAGACTTTAAAATTATAAGATCCTCCAAAAACTAGAATTTGTTTTGTAACTCCTAAAGATCCAAAACCAATCTCAAACATCCTGAAACTATATACATGAAATATAACTTAAAGTATAAGGAGGTAAATGTACATTAGTAAATGTCACTTATATTTAAATATTTATTTCATCCCTCACACCCCCTTACAACAAGTACATGTATGGCCTACCAGTATGGTGTGGCCCCTTAAATTCCACCAAACTTAATTGCCCAATAGAAACACCAACAAGGATTGTACGACCAACAAAGGACTGATTTGCATGGATAAATATGTGAAGTTGGGTATTGTTGCAATAAGCTCCTTGTAGAAATGGTACAACTCCATTTTTGAAACAACCAACTGAAACTACACTTGCAAGCACAAATGTGGCCACTATATGAAGTCACCCAAACTAGTTGAAGGGGTTTTCATCCCTAAAACTACTCTGTTACTAGGTCCTTCATTTTAGCTCCCCGAACCCACCAAAATACATGTGGGTTCGGGTTCGGGTTCGGTTCTTCTCTGGGTTCACCTGGGTTCTCCATTTTCCACTCGGGTTCTCTGTGGGTCCTTTTGTGAAGGACCCACAGAGAACCCGGGTGGAAAATGGAGAACCCTAGCCGAACCCAGGGAGAACCCAGAAGGACCCAGGAGAACCCACGCCATCCAGCCTAGAAAAAGGCAAAAAATCAACTTAAAAACAAAAAATAAAACCCTAAAAAGTGCCCAGATTGCCTTATCTCACCCTTGAGTGTGCTGATTTAGATGCTACAATTGCACAACTTACCTTGGCTTCTATAGATGACAATGAGGCAACTAATGCACCTAGTGGCAGTGGCAATCCAATTGATAGTGGTTCAAATGAAATTGAACCAATTGAGGATGATGAGGATGACGAATTTGAAGAATAGTAATACTAAATTAAATATTGTCTTGATTGTAATTTGAATTTTCAATGTGTAATGACATTTTAAGACTTGAGTATTTACTATTTAGTAATTTACTATTTACATTTTTGCAAATTATGAATATGATTATAGATTATATGAGGTATTACCATATGGTGTATTTCATTGTTTCAATATTCTATGGCATTATGGCATTATGATCATATGATTATAATTTTGAGCATGCTTATGAGTCTATGGCATTATCATTATGTTTATAAATATATATATATAGTACGGGCGTACCCGTACCTGTACCCTAGGAAAAAAAAAATTGTCGAACCGGCGAACCTGAACCCGAACCCGCATCTGAACCCGTACCCGAACCGGCAACTTAGTAAAACTAGTATTTTCAAGAGGCTTTTCGTTCTCAAGAAAATTGGAGATGAACACAAATTCCCTCTGAAACAAAAGTAAATATTGTAACATGTCTAACCTCAACAATGAACTCTCAACCTCCTTTTATAACATTCTAGAGATAAAATAATAATTTCCCTTTTTCTTCCACAAACTCTTTTTTCAAATTAAATAATAATTCTTTTGAGAGAGAAAAGCCCCCCATGTGCCTAGGCATACCCCTGTAAACATAACTCAAAATACTTTAAAATAAATAATTATACCTTAGTTGGTTTTTTAATATTTCCTCCTTAGGACAGCTTAAGTTATAATAATTTAATAAATCACCCAAGTTACGGAAAACATCAAAATGCAACAAACATAAAATTATGACCATACCAATATGTCACTAAAGACTTAGGATAATGAACTGAAGCAACTTGGCAACTACCTAAAAATAACATGCTTCTCCAAGAAGTTAGGAGAGCTCCCAAAAGGCTGGAATTGCATTTTGAAAGCATCATGAAGCTTACCAAGACCATCTGAATTCATTGACATGAACAAAACCACTGCCTGACCAATCCTGTACTCTCCAAAATAGTTGGAGTTCTCCCTTGCTAAACTAATTTGCCTATAGGAAAACTCGGAAAATAAGCTAATTGTTCTTAAACTGATTATGCATGAAGAGGAGACATTACACGCATAGATTCAATCTGAAAGTTTGAGTTAGTCTATTTTGCTTTTCACTTTGAAGGAGTTAGTTTGACTTATCTTCCAAGTCATCCTTATAATGATAAGGATGCTTTTGTAATTAAAGCTGATATTTAGAAGATTAGATTTTTTGCTGAATTAGTATAAAGATAGGAGCAAGATAGAAGAATGTAAATGCTTTAGAAGTTTTTCAAAGGACTGAGAAACTAAAGTTCTAACAGACTAGAACAACATACTACATGTTGATTTTCGTGCAACTGTGAATAATATCAGTTGTGGAGGTTGCCTTGTAACTTTGTAAGTTTTCCAAAGGAATGAAAGACTGATATGAAGGTGTGATTATCTGTGTATGTTTCCACATTTTGAATTTTTCATTATTGTGTGATTTATGTAATATTGTTTACCATTAGGACATATCACTAGGTATTTTTGAAAATTTCTTCATTTTTTGAAGATTTTATCTCCAATCTAACTCATTGTCTCCCAAATGCAGAGATTTATATATGGCTTCTTCAACTCTTTCTTCCTGACCGATTCTCAGGAATGACGATTCAGCACATATCATGGAGGTTGGTCAGGATGCACAAGCCATCACAGTTGAGGGAATTGGTTCAGCTTTGTCTCCTTCGTAGCAGTTGGATTCAATGAATGTCATTGAAAAGCTATGAAGGGAGTTAAAGGTCCTGCATACTTATTGTGGTGATTTTGGTAGAGTATTATTTGTACTACATGTCCATCACTTTCAAGGTCATCTTGAAATAATCAGTAATTACACTATTCTGTTTTTATGTGGCTCTTCTATTCACAGATCTTAGCAACAACAGGAGCTTTGCTACAAAGTGCATTTTTGATCTCTAGCAGGAAACCGTAGGGGTCTTTCTAGCAATGAAAATGTGCCCTGGGTCAAGGTGTTGGTTGACATAGGGCATGTCTCCCCAGTTGGCATGAAGCAATGAGGTGTGGTGTAGCATTTTTAGCCTTTGGGTTTATTTCTATGTTGTCTCTCCTTCTTCTACAGTGTAGGTACAGTGTTTATGCTGACTTATGTGGGATGTCTAGGGTTTCATGTGGATTGCTGCTATGGCAGTTGTTCTATCAGACTTATGTTATATTTTGCCTAATAATTGCTACACTTGGGAGTAGTTTTTGCTAGCTGTTACCACGCAATCTGAAAGTGTTGCAATCGTTCTCATATCAAGGATAGAGGCCCTGATAGAACTCCCACTATTATATCCAAAAGAATAAAATATTTTGTTCAGCTTGGAATGACCCTTTGGAGCCTTCGACAATTAACTAGTGGTGAGTAAAGAGATAGAGAAGATTAGCAGCAGTTGAAAGTGTCAGAATCATGCCATTCTTTATCCCATATGACCTTGGTCTCCAGAAGTTGTATACTAAGTTACTAAGTAATTTTCAAGGGATAATTTTATACTCTATACAAATGCATGCATCTATGCTTGTGTTCAGTTAACACTGGACAAGACAGCTGTGTACATCTCAAAAACTACCGTTCAATGTAGAAAGATAAATATCTAGTTTTAATTGTAGCCTGAATCCTGAAATTATGAGCAATGATATGATTGCACATGTGACAATTCTTTAACAAGGAACAAAAACAACTGCTATAATAACCACCTGCCAAATTTGTGACTCAATCTTATTATGCCATTCTGTATGTTCTATGGGCACTAAATGAAAAAAAAAGAACAGAAGAACAGAACAGGATTTACAAGAACATATAAAAGTAACATAAACATAGAGTGAGGGTGGTCACCTTGAGAAATTTCGCTCTCCCAAAGTATGCCTCTTGTTTCAGCCGTGATGTCTTTATATATCGTGAAACATAAGTGGCTTTACCATCTTTAATTCTCAGACCATGAATCATTCTGTGCATAAGCATTACATAAAGAAATGTAAGAAAGAAAGATTGATATTGCTAATATGGCTCTCTGCAAGATGTTGAACATATTAATGACTCTGAACCATGTAAGATCAGATAAACCACTGATGGTACATTGTGAAATGGAATTTATTCATGAATACATAGTTTAAGTTGGCAAAGTTAGGTTCTTTTGAAGTGCATGAACTCAAGTTGAGACTGCATATCATTATATTTCCTCTTTACTGTGAGAGAATATCAAATAATATTTTCTTCGTATATTTCAAGTATTATATGATAAGGAAATAAAGGTAGTGCTCTTGTTCTCTCATATTGTTTTTTACCAGTCTTTTTCACTGTCTATCTATCTCTGAGTCAAAAATGAATAAGCAGCAAAGAAAGGCAGAAACGTGGATAACAGTAACTTGTTATAAACTTTCTAGATATTTTTTGGTTGTTAAGGGTATACTTGTCTAGCTAAATTGTGCAGTGTTGCAGATTATCTCTCAGAATTTTTTTTTTTTTGATCTTTAATTATAATCAATTCTTTATAAAACATCTTGAAGAAGAAAGATTGCTTGGACACCCATAAATGTTGGCTAGACCATTAAATTACTAGAAATATTAAGAATGTCTAATTAGAAAATTTAATTATTATTTTGGTTGATCATTAGGGTATGAGTGGTCAATTATACCTACCCTACCAAAATCTTGATTGTATTAAAAAAATTCCATTTGGGGATTCCTGGTAATGAATTCTCAATTTTAAATTTCCAATGTTCTAGCTTCCCATCGTGTGGTCTTAGAACCATTCTCTGATCCATGGCTCATGCAAGGTAAAGATATTTGTGTTATGATGTCTATGCAATGATGAAGATGTGGAGCACTTCAAAGTGAAGGTGTGAACCCCAGCATTTCTCAGGACAAAACTGAAGCAAATCTGTTCTGTTTTCCATGCCCTTTGCAAAGGTAGGGTGCCATTTTAAGTCTAATCCTAGAATGCAATTTTTGGGTATTTGTTGACTAATCCATTTTTCAGCCTTGTGGCCACTATTTGTTAGTGTTAGAGCAATGCTTTTCAATGCAAACTGAATGGTGTGCAGCAGGTGTTTCTGTTCAGGAAGCCAATTCTTCTATTGAGAGTTTGAAGCCTAGGCCTATTACTGAACTCTTTCAACCCTAGACATTAGAAGATCTGGGCATCCATGGGGTTCAATTATAGGCAAAAAGAGAGACTTTCCATCCACTACACTAACACCAAGCCCTGCAGATTATAGCACTTTGTGTGATAATTCAGAGGAAGCACCAAAGATTTTATGAGGTCCCAACAAGACTACATGCTTAGAATGTGGTAATGTAGTTTGCTCCAGATGTTCATTTAAAGTACATAGGATTGCCATGTGAAAGCAATCCCTTGCAACAAAAGATTCTAAGTCTTCAAAGGTATAAGAAGATATACCAAAAAGAATACATCCCACATTGGGGAAAATAAACTTGTGTTTTTAAACATAAAATCATACACATCAAGTGTCCTAGTCATTAGACACTCAATAGAAGAATTGTTTGAGCTATAAAAGTCCACTGGACCGAATTACAATACACATTGCTCTTGGATGCCTCATGAAGAATTTATTGTACTCTTCCAATAAGACATCTTTCTATAGCTAAATAGTGTTTGCAGAATGACTCCTATAAGCCCCAAAGAGACTAAGAAAAATGGTAGGGCCAAAAACAATGCCCAGGGACACAAATAATTGCTGAATCATTTAAATTCTAAGTTACCGATTCGTTTTTGGATTCGGGTACGGGTATGCGAATCCGGTATGGGATTCGGTCCAAAAAAATTTGGGGTTGGGTACGGTTTGGGTATGTTAATACAAAAAACATATTAAAATCAGAAATATATACATATTTGCAGTAGTAATTAAGTTCAGAATACACCACCATATTAATAGTCAAATAACATAGCAAAAATACATCACCACTTACATAATCAAATATTAAAATATTAGTGATACTCGAATGTCATGATATTAAAGTTCAAACATAAAAATGTCAAGTATTTACAATCAGCCATTATTGATCATTGATCAATCTGAATCATATGGGTCATCAAAAAAAGCAGCATCATCAACATCATTAGATGCTACATTTTATGTAGAACCACAAATAGCATTAGTGGCACTCGCACAAGCACTGACACTACCACTCTCATGCTCAGTAGCTGCTTCAGACTTATACTCATCATCAATATCAAGTGCAGCTAAGTGACTTGTGGAAGCATCCAAGTCAAGCTGCTCTGGTTCAATATCTCACCTCCTTGTGTCTTCTTTGTAGGAATTTTGCTTGAAATTGTGATAATTCCAGGGTATTTATCATCATAAAGTGAACAATGATCTAGCTCGTATCAATTTGAATGTCAAATATTACACACAGAGGGTTGTAGCATAGTATTGAGACTCGGTGAGTATCTATCAGATTGATAGCATCCTGTGTTGAGCAGCTTGCTGTAGGTCTTACTAGCTTGGCTCAGCAGGCCCTGTTAGTAAAAACTTTTTTTCTAATGCACAAAACTATCATAAAAAAATTTAAACCTATAAAGCCTCCTTTCATTCTTTGCCTTCCATGCTTCATGGTCTGCAAAATATATCTTTGCACTATTGCTGATCAAATTAATCTTTTTTTATTGGTTCACGCGTCTGGATTCACGTTGAATTTAGTCTGGGCGTATCCTGGACGAATCCACAAAGGCAAGTCGTACCCTGAGTGTATCTGCAAGCGGAAATTCAAATCTTGTCCGAATTTGAATCGTATTGAATCCGAATTTTGAATCCGCATCAAATTGTATTGTATCTGGAGGCTCCCATGGATGAATCGGTAACTTAGTTTAAATTACTTGGTGTGGAATACGAAGGCAATCCTACAGTTTGAGGATGCCTGGGATGCAGTTACAGTCAAAAAGACAAAAAAAAATGAGCAATGCAAAAGAAGAAGAATGGATCAAACAAAATTAAAAGGCTCCCATGTTCATTATGCTATTGTCGAAAAGCCAAAAAACTTGAGCAATGCAAAAGAAGACGAATGGATCAAACAATATTGAAAGGCCTACATGTTCATTATGCTATTGTCAAAAAGCCAAAATGCTTGAGCAATGCAAAAGAAAAGGAATGGATCAAACAAAATTGAAAGGCCCTCGTGTTTCATTATACTATTAGTCAAATGACTGTGTGCTTACACACATTCAAATGGGATGCTCATGAAGCTCGAAAAATTTGAAGGTTGCATATAAGGTAAACAACAAGGTATAGGTGTCATATCTTGTGGAGAAGTTGCACGTGATAAATATGAAGGATGATGAAAAAGTTGAAGAATTTCCAATGCCACTGTTATGCCCCTACCCCTATAGTGTGTGTAGTGTTATAAGTAGTCGGCTTGTGGCTACCTTAACTCTTAATTAAGTCATATTATCATTATTATATTGTTATTTAGTTATTTAAGTCGGCCTAAGGCTTATATAGGGTTATCTAAGTCGGCCTGGGTGATATCTTAGGCATAAGTATGGTATATATAGGAGGTATTAGGTAGGTTATTTTCATCAGGTTGAGTATTGATTTCTTATTGAAGAATATTGGAGGTATCCCCCTCAAAGTGGATTAGGAGGTTGCCCCCTCAAAGTGGCATATTATTATCAAGTATTTGCAACATATTTCCTATCATATTCTTCTATCGTGCAAGTTATTTCATTACAAGTAGTATGAGAGCATGATCTTGGCACCGTTGCGACAAGGCATTTTTTTCAATTTTGGATGTCATTTTGTGAAAGCATATATCTCCTAAATTTTGGCTGATTTTTGTTTGATTTTTAAAGGGTTTTTGAAGAGAATATTCAAGAAGTTACAATCCAGGTTTCAGAGGAGTTGGAGCAGAATTGAGTGATTTATTGCAGAATTAGGGTGGTTTCTGCCCAATTTATTTGGAAAGTGCACATATTTACAATCCTCTTGTATTTATTCCTAATATTTAATGGGTTTTGTAGTACCCCTCCGTTTATGCTCATGTTTTTCTGCTGTTATGTTTTCACACTGTTGGGCTATGATACTTTGTTTGGATATTTTGATCGCTAGTTTTGAGCGATAGTGGATTTATTCTGTGACATGATGAGACATTGTATGGTGATTACTGATTTTAGATATGCTTTGAGATAGTGTAGATGTTTACTTTCAGTTGATTATTGCTATGTATATATTTTGATAGACTAACAGTTAATTATTTCGTCAGTCTGATGTGACGTGTATTGGTGTGGAGAACAGAATCGCATCACTCGCTTGCGAGTGCCCTATGATATCCGTGATTTTCTTCGCACGGTGTGCCTGTACAATGATATATATATATATATATGCATGTTATTGCTTGGTTGCAGGAACTGCAGGTACATGACACCGACTCCACCTGGGTACTCAGGTCTGAGCGTGTCAAGACTCAACGGATATGTTGATTGGGAGATAGTAGTTTGGTTCACCCTAGTCTAGTCTATAACCCGGTCACTGTACTTTATCTGTTTTTAGTTTGAGTTAGAGGTTGTTTTGCATTCTTCTGTTTGGATAAATTGTTTGAAAGGTAAATTTGGTTAATTTTTAATGATAGTTTATTGTGCTTTAAATTATTGTTATTGAAATTAATTTTTAAAATATTGAAGAAATTAGTTACATGTTATTTAATTAATTAATTAGCTTATTTGGTTAAATGGTTTGATCTTAAAAGATTAAACTTATTTAATTAAATAAATTAATTAATTAAATTAAATTATTTAAGTGTGTGATTAGCTTTATTTGAAATTAAATATTATTTGTGGAAATGGCATATGAATTGTAAATTAAATTTGTATTTGAAAATAAGAAAATTAAATAAAAAAATAAATGCATGTGATTTGAATATTGGTTGTAAATTTAAATTAAATAAATTAATTGCATGCAATTGAAATTGGCAAGATTGCCGAGAAGTGGTGGAGAAGATATTTTGCAACCACTTCTCGACATGTGTGCCAGTGCATTAATTGATTATTGTTGAAGAAATTTGTTTACGGAGGATAATTTGGATCTGGGGAAAAACACAGAGGTGGTTCAATTTCCTCACGGGAAAAATATCTCAGCTTGTGCAAAAATTTTCTGAATTATATTAATTTGGTAATACTGTATATTTGTGGAAGATCCCTTTGCTTGGAGGATCTTTGTGATTAGTTAAAGCTTTCTTGGATTTGGGGTTTTCTTTGGAGAAGCTTTTGGGAATTGTATGCTACAGGCAAGAGGATTTCTCCTACAGGAAGCTTTCATATTACAGGTACTTTTCTTGTTTGATTCGTTTCTTTTCTTTAAAAGTTAGAAGAGAGAATTGTTTTGTATTTCCTGTGATCTTTTCGGGAGTTTTGTAAAATTTTATTTAAACAGTAGGAAAGATCTATGAAAGATTTTTGTGTTTATCATTTGTTAAATCTGGTAAAGAATGGGGGTTTTGTTAATAAAAAAAAAAATATCCCTTTCGATGAACTATTATTTTAGAATGAATTATACAGAATGTGAATATTATTTTCTTTATTTTCTGTGGAAAATTTTACCAGAAAACAAATTGTCTGTAATTGTTATATCTTGTTGGTTACTTATATATATATATATATATATATATATATATATATATATATATATGTTTATGAAATTTAATTTTGAAATTGATATTTTCTAAAATCGCCGTACAGGCGAATTTATTTCATAGTATTTGTTTCCTGTTATTGAATCACGAATTCGCCAAAGAGGCGCCATTAGGGTTTCGGAATTTTTCTTGTTTTATTTCTTAAAAAAAAACAACGGAAATAAATTCCGCAGGAAAATACATGTTAGACGCAAAGATTTTTGTTTGTTTTAAAACTGTGTATATGGCATTGCAGTCGCGGTGGGGGGGTGTTACCCCCACGGCCGACCCCTAAGGGAGTCGGCTGTGAGGGCGACGCTCGGCACTGCCTTCGCAGGCAGTGCCAGCGCGGCCTGCACAGTCGTGCCCCAATGGGGGCTCGGCAATGGTAGCCGTTGGCCTGCGAATTTAGGGCTTTCTTTTTAAAAAAATAAACTCTTAAAAATTTCGGTTAATATGAAATTCGTTTATGAATAATTCATAATTTTTAATGAGTTCAGTATGGTTCGTATGAATTTCAAAATTATTATGTATTTAATATTTTTTTTTATATATATATATATATAAATTAAAATATATATGTTAATATTCATTTATAAAAGAGATACTTTTGTATTTAAATATAGATTTATTTAAGGTATTTGAAGGCAAGAAAATCAATCAGTTTTAAGTAATAAATTGATTAAAAGCTTATTTTGAAAAAAATAAAAAAAAATGAGAAATTTATTTGTATTTAGATAAGTTATGCATATAATGTTTTTCAATGAGCATAATTATTAAATGATTTGACAACTGTTGTTTTAAAAAAAAAAAATAGAAATAGATAATTTTTCTCTTTTAATTTGTTTGACTGGATTTAACATATCCCAATGATAGACGTGTATTCGTTTTAAATTGATTTAAATTTTTATTGGGTAAAAGGGGGAAATTTATCTTTATGAGATTTTAAGTCTTCCAGTTGCAATCTTTTAAGGGAATAAACTTGATTTTGATTTCAAGTGATTGAACAAGTTAGGGTAGTGCACCTGATTTTGTGAACGAATTGTGATGTACATTGTGGTATATTTGGTATTATATGTTGAATTTGTGCACTTTATCTACCCTAGATAGTGAACTTAGTATATCCTTGTTATGTTTAGGGGAGTGGCTTTTTGTAAGGGCCGACACAGAAAGTGGTGTCAGGGTAACTTGCAAAGAGTTAGTAAGTCGGTGATAATTAAATGACACAATAGTTAGATTAAAACTCTTAACAAGATGATTATGCCTCGCTTATGACTCTTGAGCTACTTCAGTCTTGAGTATAAGATGAGAAGGCCTGGAATGGCAATTCGGTGTCTTGTTTCTTTAAAAGACATTCGATTCCGCAATGATTTGCATTGGGGCCGGGTTTCGTAAGAGGTTACCAGGGTAACCCAAGGTTGGGGGCCGGAACCTAAGAAGAAACACCTGGGTAACCTTTGCAATATTGTGATGACACTCCACCTAAAGTAAAAGTTAACCTTGTGTATTTAGTACATTCAATTGTCAAAAGAATCTGGAAGCAATGTAACCAATAGTTTGTTTTGTACTAGTGTCTAGGGTTAGTAGATTAGGTCTAGGTAACCTTATTACTATCTCCTAGCACGAGGGGTGGACCTACGGGTACCACATGGTTGGGTGGAACGTGCACCTTACTCCGTTGGGTCCCCAGTTTTGTGATCATGACATCGAGAGCTTCATGGATGGAGAGCTCGCACTTAGAAACTTATGTGTACTTCTTCATTGTATATTGTAATTCATGTATTTGAAAACATCCCTCAATTGTTTATGAGGAGAATATTGTAAATGTAACCTGTAACTATTATTTGATCTACCTCATCTGATGGATGAGTATTGTATAATTTATCAAATGCAATGTATGGAAAACAAGTTTGTACTTTATTTTATCTTGAATGAAATTCAATGTTATGCAATGTTTATCTTTATATTAATTAATATATGCAATGCGAAATACTAAAGTCATCTATGGAAACTCAAAGTAGTGTAATGTCGCGTAACTTAATGAATGTATGCAACTAATTAACTTAATAATTATATTTAAAAAAAAAATTTATTACACTTTTATACACAATTGCAACATTCATTAAGTTATTATGACGGGGCATTACAGGTTTTTAAAATAGTAATAGAGGATCCTATAATAAAAATTTAAGAGAAATTAAGCATAATTAAGTGATCTATTGAAGAATTAGGGTTTCCAACAAATTCACTCTCAAGGCTGAAAAACAACTAATTTTTCGGAGATTTTTTAGGAAAGTGCAACCTAGGCCTTGGTAAGTTACAGAAAAAATTTCAAAGTAATTTGACTTCATTTGTGTGATTTATTGTAGAAATTATTTTTCTAGAACTTCTTCACAACAAAAAGTAGCCACAAAAAAGAAGAAAAAGAAAAAGAACAAGTAGAAGTAGAACAAGAAACAAAGCAAGAGAAAGAGAAAGAAAAAGAGCAAGAGCAAGAGCAAGAGAAAGAGAAAGAGAAAGAGCAAGAACAAGAACAAAAATAAGAGCAAGAACAAGAAGCAGCATTAGAAGAAGTGGATGTAAAAACAAAGAGATGAAGAAGAAAAAGAAAAAGTTAGCATTGAGGACAATGCTTTTGTAAAGAGGAGGGAAATGTTATGCCCCTACCCCTATAGTATGTATAGTGTTATGAGTAGTCGGCTCGTGGTGTTAGAATTTAGTACTTAACATAGATTAGTTAATAATAAATAATTAACATGCTATTGTTGATTTATTAAATAAAATTCGTTTTGGAAGTTATATTCCCGTAACTTGTTTTATACGAGAATAATGGCCTTTAAAGGCAATATTTTGTAATAGATTTTGAGTGTAATGTGAATGACTGGATTTTAATTCGAGAGTAATCTCACTTTTTCTCTCATTTCAATATGGTATCAAAGCAAGTTGCTTGATCTCTCTGTTTTCCTTCCATTCATTTGTCTTTCATCCAAAGCGGTCATTCAAGGGCCAAGCAGTGCAGACCACGTGCAACAGCCATTGATATCCGTCCACCATTCTTGCATTTTGTCAACAAAGGAGCAGTGCAGACTACGTGCAAATCTATGACATTCATCACTCATTTGTATTTCTCTCTTTCAATCTTGGTCACTCCTTCCATTATTTTTTCCTCCATTTTGTTCATGTTCATTTTCAAAATCTGGAAAATTAAAAAAAAAAATATCGAAAAGTTTTGTAGAAGAGCGTAGGCAATTGAAGAGAAGTTTGCACACAGTAGTGATATCATTTTGTCAGTCTTCCAATATCATTTTGTATTCTATATGGCCAATCATTTTTGTGGATGTTGTCATTATTTTGTTCTTTAGTTGGTTTCACTGCAGCCAATATTCATATTGAAAGCATCGGGCTATTCCGTTATATGCATACATTTTCAAGATTAGGTCATCCGCTAATCATGCCCGGTCATTGAAATTTGATAAAAAGAGGCTTCACTAGGCCACCCTCTTGATTCAGAGCGTCAAGTTCCCCCTGCCAAACCACTTGTTATTGTCATTAGTGGACCGAGCGGAGTAGGAAAGGATGTTGTGCGGAAGGGAATTCACTTTGTAGTTACAACACAATTACAACCTAAGAACCATGAGGAGTGGTGGACTTATGTCTGCATGGGGCCTTCATATCCTCACCCAAATTGGCACTTAGGGCTAAGAGGTACACAGCACCATGCAGTGATGTGGCGTGTCTAGAAGGAAGGGGGCACCGGATTTTTATATTGGGGAGCAAACTGCCATGAGAAAGCAGTTGTCTCTAGTGCAGAGATAAAGTTTCGTCGAGGCTTGCCTCCAAGTGATGGTGTATTGTTCCATCCCGAAGAAGTGTTTTCTTCTTCTAGTGAGCCTATTGCTTCTACTAGATTGGAACGGATTCTGAGTGGTTTGCAGGACTTTGAATATCTAAGATTATATGCATCACGATATTGTAAGTTTGAAGCCCTTGCACTTCTAGAGAAGTCAGGAGTTTATTATGGTCCAGAACATTATACACATAATCACGGACCCATTGATGCAATGACAGCAGAGATTTTCCGCACTTGTAGATCTTCATGAATTCAAACCTAAGATTCTATAGCATATCATGTGATATATTCATTTTTTAATTGCAAACAGAGAGCACGAGATCTTCTTGATGAAAAGTTGCAAGATAACACTTTGATAATTGAAGGAAAGAACCACACTTCAAGTGATGAAGAAATTCCACATCAAAGTGACGAAGAATGTGTACTAATTTCTAGTTTTTCTCTATGTCAGTACTAAGGGGGGGTGTTAGAATTTAGTACTTAACATAGATTAGTTAATAATAAATAAATTAACATGCTATTGTTATTAAATAAAATTGGTTTTGGAAGTTATATTCCCATAACTTGTTTTATATGGGAATAATGGTCTTTAAAGGCAATATTTTGTAATAGATTTTTGGTGTAATGTGAATGACTGGATTTTAATTTGAGAGCAATCTCGTTTTTTTCTCATTTCAATACGTGGCTACCTTAACTTTTAATTAAGTCATATTATCATTATTATATTGTTATTTAGTTATTTGGGTCAGCCTAAGGCTTATATAGGGTTATCTAGGTCCGCCTGGGTGATATCCTAGGCGTAAGTATGGGGAATATACGAGGTATAGGTAGTTATTATCATCAGGTTGAGTATTGAGTTCTTATTGAAGAATATTAGAGGTATCCCTCTTGAAGTGGATTAGGAGGTTGCCCCCTCAAAGTGGCATATTATTATCAAGTATGTGCAGCATATTTCCTATCATATTCTTCTATTGTGCAAGTTGTTTCATTACAGCGACTAGCGACATCACAAGTCAACTACTAGAATTTGAGCAAGAAGTTGAAAATGATCCAATGGTGATGATCATCCTCAATACTCTAACTTTCTCAACCGAAGTGTTTGTTACGTCCTTGAGCATCTCCAATCGCAAAGTTACATATCAAGAGCTTGTTGGATTACTTCAACAACAAGAAGTACAGCAAGCTTTGACAACAATGAAGAAGAAAAGGCTCTTTCTTCCAAACAAGAAGAACTTTGAGCCAAATAGGGAAGACCTTTGACCAAATAAAGAGTATTTGCAACTTAAAGATTTTTATGAGAAAGGTGAAGAACTGCAGCCAATAGTGATTTGTCAAATTTGTGGCAAGTTGTCCCATGACACCAAAGACTCTTGATATTAAGGAGTCACACAGAAAAACTGAGAAAATATTGAAGGCCACAAAAGACACTAAAAGCTGATATCGAGATTAATGATGTCAAAAATGTCAAAAGTGATGATGAAGTCATCCAAGTGCTGACCTAGTTCCCTAATGTACTTAAAAAAAAGGAACATATCTAGGAGGAAAGGCTAGATTCATAGCTAAAATAGAATAAGACAGACAAACTCAAAATGCTCTCAAAATTAGAGGTAAAGCTATGTTCCTCTGACTCGCTGTAAAAATTTCAAATGTAAGTTCATATTTTTTCTTAAAGACAAAAACCCTTTTAGCAAATGAATTCAAAGATGAAAACTCTCCTATTAATGTAAGTAATTCCATTTTCAAAGGTTGCTAGTGTGCTAAACAGTTGCAAAAGATTTTTCATTTTCAGTTGGTTCAGTGTGTTGTATGTAATTTCAGATTTTTGTGGGTTTCCAGGTTTTAGTATTGTGTGAAGTTTCAGTGTGAATTTAGATTTGAAAAGAATATCAAATACTATTATTTTCTTAGCTAATCTTATTTCCTTTTGCAAATGCTGATTGTACCATTTCTAGGCTCAATTGCAGTTGTTTATTGTTGCTTTTAATTAAGACTAAGGCTGGCATACCACTTTATTCTCTATACTATTCCAGCCACAACTTTCTTTAACTTCATATTCATTTTGTTATGAAGTGTCATACTCTATGTTGAAGGGTGGCAATGTGGCAATTCAAATATAAGGTGAAATATTTATGATGTTGCCATACCAACAAGGTGTCCAATCGCAGCCTTTGTAGCTGCTATTAAATATTATCACAGTATGGCATTTTCTTTCAAATGTAGTCGTACAAATCAGGGTAAGCTACATACCCTTATTTCTGATTTTTATATCAGTTCTTAAAAAAGTTATTTCTGTTGTTTGGTAAACATTACTGAGAAATTTTTCAGTTAATATTCACTGTTTCAGTTCACTAGAATAATATTTTTATGGTAAAATTTGTGTGTAGTTTATTGCCAAAAATATCATAAGATTTGTAGTTGATTTCAATATTGTAAGTCTAGATGGCTATGCCACCACAACATGAGACAATTAATTTCATTTCCAATATTCTGATGTTAGTCTGTGTAGTTCTCTGCCAGAATTAGATTTTGTAATTGTTCTAGAAGGCCTGCCGTCATAACTAATTTTAATCATTTTCAATTAAGATTGTATTTAATCTGAAAGGCTTTCCTTCCAATTATGTATATCTTTACTTCTAGATTTGTAGAAATTTGCTAACATTGAATTGTGTGGCTTATCACCAACAAGAATTTCAATATAATATTATTCTAATCCTTTCACTGCATGCCCTCACCTTGCCCACATCAGGAACATGGTGATCAAAAAGTGTTAAGGTTTCATGCATTGTCCATTGTGAAATTACAAAAAGCAAACAAAATTCAGTTCAGGACATTACACACGCTTTAGTATGTATGATAACAATATTGGTCCTTGTTCTCTTTGTACTAATGTGGAGTCTATTGTTCATGTTTTTTCTAAGTTCCTGATTCGTTTTTGGATTCGGGTACAGGTACGTGAATCTGGTACAGGATTCAGTCAAAAAAAAAATTGGGGTTGGGTACAGCTTGGGTACGGGAATACAAGAGACATATAAAAATCAGAAATATATACATATTTGCAGCAGTAAATTAAGTTCATAATACACCACCATATTAATAGTCTAATAACATAGCAAAAATACATCACCACTTTCATAGTCACTAAGTCAAATATTAAAATATTAGTGATTACTCGAATGTCATGATATAAAATTATAAATTAAAGTTCAAACATAAAATGTCAAACGTTTACAATCAGCCATTATTGATCATTGATCAATCTAAATCATATGGGTCATCAAACAAACTAGCATCATTAGATGCTACATTTTGTGTAGAACCACAAATAGCATTAGTGGCACTCGCATAAGCATTGCCACTAGCAGTAGCACTGACACTACCACTCTCATGCTCAGTAGCTGCTTCAGGCTCATACTCATCATCAATATCAAGTGCAGCTAAGTGACTTGTGGAAGCATCCAAGTCAAGCTGCTCTGGCTCAATATCCCACCTCCTTGTGTCTCCTTTGTAGGAACTTTGCTTGTGTGTAAGGAGGTGCAAGTTTGAATGCACATACACCAAGTCCTCTGCCTTTTTTGAATGTAGCCTATTGCGTTTTATTGAGTGGATGAAGGAGTATGTGCTCCAATTCCTCTCCGAAGAAGATGAACTAGCAACCTATTAAGACCAAATTAAATAGTTAAGAGTTACAAAATCTAAATAAACAAAATTATAAATTAAAATTAAAATTACAAAATATAAAACTTACTTGGGATGAGATTTTTATTGCAATAGGTTGGAGATGCATGTATTCTTGCCCATGGAAGTACCACCAACTATGAGCATCCACCCTGTACTTGTCTCGAAGAGCATCAAGATTCTGATCAACACTACTAGAGCATGCAAAAGCCATGAACTCAGCCCTCACTCGATCACGTTGGTCACAATCAGTGAAGAGTCTACGAAGTGTTGCCTTGTACCCTTGTGCCACTTCAACATCCCTATATGGAGCAACTCTTGATGAAGCAGAAAGTATCTCAGGACTATAATATTTGGGACTCAATGCAAAAGCGAGAAGATGCAATGGAGTGGTCATTTTGTTCCATCTATCAACCATGATTTCTTGTAGCTCTTTGAAGAACTTTTCTTCAAGATCTTCCTCTTTTGCATTGATGATGGTATTCATCTTCTCAATCATTGAGTCGATACCATCATATACTTCTCCCAAACAAGGTTTATCTATGTCTGTGTAATGGATCATGCTCAATATAGGCTCAGTGAAACTGACCAGGTACTCAACACGATCCCACCAACAATCACCTAGGATCCTTTGCTTGACCCTATTTGCCCTTTCATTGCTAGATTGCCTCCATATGACCCAATTAGGGCTAATTACCATGGCCCAGAGTGCCTCACGAACCTTTATAAGTTGTCTCAACACAATTGTGTTGGAGGAAAAACGGGTCTCAGCAACCTGTTTGGAAATCAAAATTAAAATTAAAATGTAATTTAAATTTACAAAATCAAAATTTAAAATTTAAAAATATTGAGAATTAACTTACCTTCAACAATTCCAATTTTGAGAATTGTCTAAATATTCCTTGTGTCATATGGTGGTTAGTGACAAACATTTGGATGTCTTCGCCCTCAGCATACACCTATTTGATCCACTCAATTTTGGATCCAATTTTTTGTAGCATTAGATTGAGAGAGTGGACAGCACAAGGTGTCCAGCACAAGGTGTCCAAAAAGTGTGTGGATACTTCTCAACCAATAACCCAGCAGCCCTACAATTTTTGGCATTGTCGGTTACAACTTGCACAACATTTTGATGGCCCACTTCTTCAATAGCTTGGCAAAGGATGTTAGCAATAAAAGGACCATCTTTCACCTGTCCTTCACAATCCACTGCTCTCAAAAACATTGCCCCTTTAGGGGACACGGCAATAACATTGATCAATGGGCAATTTTTTGCATCTTTCCAACCATCAAAAACGATGGTCACCCCTATTTCGATCCATGAATCCCTTATGGGCTTCAAAGAGTCTGCTACATGTTTCACCTCTTTCTCCAATAAGGTGCAATGCACCTTCTCAAAACCTGGGACCTTATACCCCTTTGGAGCCTCATTAATAGATTTCACCATTTTTTGCCAATATGGTGAACAAACAACATTGAATGCCAATCCATTGGCATAGACACATCTTGCTATGTCTTGATCAACAATCTCTCTTGCCTCATTCTGAAATGAAGCTTCCAACGGTCTCTTAGATCTTTTATTTGATGAGGGCACGGTTTGCTCTTGAGGCATGTTCATAAATGGATGGCTTTCTGTAGGTGGAAGATAAGTAGGTGTCGATGGTGTAGGGGGTTTCATGGATTAAGATCCTTGTTTTAAGACTACCAGATTTTTGCTCTGATTTTTCTTGCTCAACAATATATTTCAACACTACGTCATCTGGAAGGCCTTTGCCATCACCTTCTGGAGGTCCTGGACAAGGTTTGATGCCATTATCAAGGATCCTACACAATTGGGCTTTCACTCGACTGTATGAGCTCGTATATCGAACTTTGCAATGACTACAAATCCAAATAAATACTCCACCACCTGGACATTGTTAAACCATTTCTACATATTTCCAAAGGGGAGAGGTTACATTTATTTTGAAACAAGATTGGCCTGAGGAGTTAAAAGCGGATGCCATTGTAATACCTAAGGCACAACAGATTGAAATAATTTTGGTATTGAAATTTGAAACTAAAAAACTTCAAAGAATGAGAACAATCAACAAAACAATAAAAACAAAACAAAATAGTTCATTTGTTAAAAAAAATGTAAGAAAAAAATCAAAAAACTTCAAAGAAACCTACCTCGTTTGAACAAATCTTGCTCTACGATCTTCTTGGCAACGAACAGACACTTGCAAGTGCCTAGGAATAGCACAAAAATCAACTTTGAACAACCAACGATCAGCCTTCAAGTCTATTCAAGCTTGTGCAAGCAAGAGAGAAAGTTCAGCAATGGAGGTAAAAAAACTTGTTTTTCATTCACAAATTGTTAAATGAGATTGCTTTTACCTATTTAGTGTGTTTGGAGGCATAAATTAGGGTTGGAATGAATATTAAATTACTTAGACGTCAATTGGTGGTCAAAAAAATGATTAAAAAATGCTTAAAAACCCACTTTGTCTGCGGATTGGGCGTTTTCACGCCTGGATTTGTCGCGGATTCGTCGTGGATTCCTCTTGCCGTATCTTGGTCGAATCCGCAGTGGCAAATCAAATCCAGCTCGAATCCGCAAACCAAATTTTGAATCCTAGTCGAATTTCCCTCATATTGTACCTGAATTTCGTATCTGGTACGAATTGAATCGTATCCAAAGGCTCCAGGAGGCAAATCAGTAACTTAGTGTTTTTTTTATGTCCATTGTTTGCTTTGACATTTTCCTTATTGCATGGATCAAATTTACCATGAAAGACGCTATTAAATTGCATAATGTGTTGTTTGGATTTTATAGTTGGACTAGAAATGTTAAGAGATTCTATAGGAAATTGTGATTGGTTATTTCCACTGAGGTTCTACGGGTTTTGTAAAAGGTTAGGAATGATGATGTGTTCTATGGTAACAAAGGTTATAGACTAGCTTATTAAGTGAAGTCACAATGCATTTTGTTCTTTGCGGAATGAATTACAAGATTCCTTAAATTTGAGTCAAGAAAACTCCTTGACAATAGTTCTATGACCATCTACTATGATTATTGGAAAATATTTGAGACTTTCCAAGGGTTGCTCCAGTATTAGGTAGTAACAAACAAATATCTAACCAAGAAGAGTTAGAGATATTTGAGAAGGGTTGGAATGTCCTTAATAACCAATACATTGAACAGAATGAAGATTTGCATGGTTGATCTCATGCAATAGAAGATGTTGGCTCTGGCTTCTATGAATAAAACATTAACAACAAATTTGTACTTGTTGTTAATGAACTTGATATTCATGTCCAGCCTGTTAATGAAGTTATTGTAATGTCCCCATTTCCGATGTCCTCTTTCGGATTAGTCGGATATGGATACACTTATTATTTTTAGTAAGTGTTATTTTTAGCAAGGGGTCTAGCGTTGAGCTTCAATCTTCAGTGAGCCCTTTGGGCATCTCTGTTACTCTCCAGCTTGAGTTTTTGGCACTACTTACTATTTTTAGTACTTACTAAAAATAGTAAGTCATTAGGGTAAGTTGGACCTAGTCAGGGTTACCACTCAGCAGCATTTTCAATTGAGGCATCAATTTCTAAGGTTGAAGCATTTTAATATTTGATTTCCCCTTCGAAAATTGGATTATTATAATGTAACTTTATATTTTAACATTGAGGGTGAGGGGGAACATAAAAAGATACCAAGGACGCCTAAGGTAATGACTTGAAGTTGTTTTTAAAGCAACTAAAACATTTTTGAATGCTGCATAAGCCTTGGGCGCCCAAGCTATAGTTGGAGCCAAAAAATTAAAGTTACTTTTGGCGTGGATTTGAAGAGGGTTTTAGGGTTTTATCATGTGGTCGCCCTAATTTTCCAAGAGAGTCTTTTAAAAGTTGATTTTGAAGCCTCATTTCTCATGGATGTTTTGGCTGCTTATTAAGATGCTGCTGGTTTTTCGCCAGGAGGTCAGATAAACGGAGTTGAGGACGAAAAGCCTCAATATCTAGGACTGTTTTCGGTAGTGCAAGACCTCCCCTAGCTGGTAGAAGGGTGATTTCATCCAGAAATCACATTGGTGCTTCAAGTTGCAGAATTTACAGGCTTGAGAATGAAGATTTTCCAACATTTTTGAGGTTTTTCAGTTTAGTTTTGGGTGTGAGATGCTTCTTACAGTTTGGAGTGGTTTTCTAGGTGATTTTGGTGTGTTTCTTATCAATTTCTGGGCACATTCAGTTTGGACCTGAACCTGATTATCAGCTCATTCCTCCAAAATGGTTTAGGTTTTCCAAATGGGTATTGGATTAGATGAAAGCTCTCTTCAAGGCGATTCTAACAAGTATTATTTTGCAATTTTTGAAGCAGCCTTGGATTTATTAAGTCAGATCGCCCCTCTGCTGTAAGCGCCTGGTTCTGGGTCTTTATCTTTAATCTGGTCGGCATAATTGTGAGGGAGTCTACGTTGTTTGGGAGCTATTTGGAGGGACGTCCTTGGCATCAGCATTACCACGAGCTTGAAACCCTTTCAAGTGAGTTGGATGTGGGATTTGAAGAAGTAACAAATCTGCTGTTAAGGAGCTAATTTACAGGTCTGAAAATACTTGTTTAATGAGTTGAAACTGTGTTATTATGAACAGTAATATTCTGTCATTGAAAACTGATTAATGGAAGCTCTGTAAGTCAATCATTCTCAGTGCTTTGTTCCTATTTTATGTTCACTGCATTTCTATACTTTATGCAAGTTCTATGTATGATTTAGCATGGAAAAAACTCAATGCAAAATCTCTCATAAAACACAATCAGCAAGTGGGGAAATATCAATTCATTTGCATGATGAAACTGTGAATAACACATGAAAATACAAAGGCAAACACACTCAGAAAATTATAACAGCAGTGGTGAAGTTTTCAAAATATATATATATTTGGGGTCGTATATTACAGTTATAAAAGAGTTACAGGGGTATGCAGATAGTGGGCAAACAGTAGTCCAAGAAATGATTAACCAAATGTCTTCAAACTCCAGTGCTATATCTGGGGAGATGGAAGCAATAAATCTAATTGCACCATCTCCTCCAACTTTTCTCTAGCAGATCACCCCTTCCTACCACAGGTCATGGAGGCCTCTATCCTTCTTGTAAGTTTTAATGATCAGATTTAATGCACAGAAATTAATTCGAAATCAGACACAATAACACAGCAGATACCTTGGGAAAACCCTCCACTTGAGGGAGAAAAACCCAGCAACAAAGATCTCTCTTATATATTTAATAATGGCAACAATTCACTTTACAATGAGGCCAATCACAAGGCCAATATCCAGCATCAACTCTAGATGCAAAACAGATAATAATCTGCCCTTCCTTGAAATCTAAATCTGCACTTAGAGAAATTCGCAATCTGCTCTTGGAGAAAATTCGCACTTGAATGAAGGAGAGAATCAAACTTGCTTAATGATCCAAAGGAGTGAAATGATCTTCTATATATACATATTGATAGAGAGGTCGCACCTCTTCAAGAGATAGGTTGGCCATCATAATAAATATAATTACAAATAATAAATGCTAATTTCAAGGAAGGTCGGCCAAGAGAAAATTACATTGTTGCCATGTGAAGCGCCCCTTCACATTAATTATCACATATAAATAAATAGCCGATAGGCTATATGAATTTATGTCTTCACACATGGCTAGAAGGATGAGCCCGAAGCTGCCATAACATTAACACTCCCTCTCGGCTAGGGAGATAACTTCCAGCTACACAAGACACATCACCTCAACGTGATGTCTACCACATTGGCTACAACCAAATGTGAAAAGAAGAATATCACCTCATCGTGATATTAGATATCGCCTCAACACGATATCAACCATAATGGCTACAACCATACTATGGTGTGTACAAGTGTTCATCACTTGGTGATGTTAATACCTCATGACATTCACAGAAGTACAAAGATGTCATGGGTCTCACACATGACATCCACCATGACTCAACTGAGAGGGTGGAAACAAAGGGCTTTGCCTCAAATCTCAAGAGAAAATGCATTAACAAAGGGCTTGCACCTCAAATTCCTCCGTCTCAGAGGAAAATGCATTAACAAGGGCTTGCACCTCAAATTCCTCCGTCTCAGAGGAAAATGCATTAACAAGGGATTTCACCTCGAACTTCTCTCTCAGAGAAGAATTCATTAAACAAGGCTCACTGATACTGAGATTCTTACTCAGTCAAGGCTGGATTCTCTTATTCAGTCAAGGCTGGATTCTCCACCATACCAAGCTTTTCTCGAAAGTACACAAACTTTATCCTAGAGAGAGGCTTGGTGAGAATATCTGTCGTCTGCTCATCAATGCTGATGTACCTCAACTGTACAGCCTTCCGTAGTACCATATCCCTAATGTAGTGGTACTTGATCTCAACATGCTTGGTTCTGTCATGAAACACAGGATTGACAGAAAGCTTCACACAACTTTGATTATCACAATAAATGATAGTAGGCTCCATTGATTGTCCAAACAATCAGGGCTTCACGAAACAGCCTTCACGCTGCACCGGAAATCATAAGCGGAACTAAGCTGAAGCAACAACGAGAGGTGCTCTTCCGGTCAGCAACACAACCATCTTCTTTAGGTTCAGTGGGCTCCCTCTGAATCTTTAAGTACTTGCATCAACCTTCTGACCTCATCGTCCAAGATTGCCTGCAATGCTTGCCTTAGATAAATGTTTTCCAGTGCACACCTCTGGTACTGTAGAGAGTTCAAGGTAGACCTCCTCGACCTCATAGCAGATCACTCTATTTTGAATAGGTTTGCAGAGCTGCCAATATCAAATCCAGATGACAGTCTTTTAGCAATTCTGATCTTAGCAACTGAAGGGATCCTCTAAGGATTTACAACAATCTTCACTTCTTCTCAATGAGTTACAAAACTCCCTCTTGATCCCCGCTTCAGAGATTGAAAAGATGACTTCTGGAAGTGAACTCCCTCTGGCCACCAACTCAGCTGCTTGATCATTTCTTTGGTCTGCATGACTTCCTCATGAGATGCCTCAAGCTTTTCATCA
>VDFB02051022.1:0-14165 GCA_007258455.2 Sequoia sempervirens
GACCTACCTATATCAGTTAGTTGCATTTCTGTAGCATGCATATCACTAGATCTCACTTCAAATAGCTCATTTCATGCATTGCATTATTTTGCATTTTACATTTTTCATGTCATTTCTACTTGGTACATAGTATAATCAGAACATTACCTTGTTTCATATCTGAAAATTGAATTGAATTTTAAGTTATTGCATTGCCTTTTATTTACTTTCTCATGTTAGTATGTGTTATCTTAAATCATTTCATTTTTCTAGAATAGCAAGTGGCTTGTATGATTCTTTTTTTCATGAACATAATCTAGGACAACAAAGTAAAATATTTGATAAGCATTTTGCATACCCTCCTAGTACTTATCGGATTTGCAAGAATATAATAACACAAGAGGATGCAAGTGTAGACAATCATGACACTCATACTTTTTCTTCTCCCAATATCTCTCCTATTAGTGATGAAGGTATTTTGGTGAAAGGAGCTACAAGTACTATGAATCTTGATTGTCCCTCTCCTCTTTAGCCTTCGGAAGACATTAGAAAACTAGAAGATGAAATCCTGAATACCACCTTATCTAATCTCCATAACCATGGCAATCAAACTTTTCCATCTCCTAATATCCCCCCTCAATATCAAGAGGACAAGTTGGTATTAGAAGAAATTCCTATTAAGCGTCATGAGAATCTTGACCCTCCCTTCCCTAATGCTTCTACCCTTTGGGATAATCTATTTGAATACCATAGTGGTCCTTCTCTTGATGCCTCCCTCACTTGTGATGAAGCTACTTTACACACTTCAAACTTGGATGAACATATTGCAAGCTCTCCTAGTTGGGTAGAAAACATAGCACAAGAGAATGGTAACCCAACAAAAATAGACCTCAACTAAAACCTTCTCATAATCATCCCCCTCTCCCGGCCTCCCCATCATTGATCATTCCTATATTAGTGATGAAGTCATTTTCCCAGAAGAACCCTAACCTACTTGTCAAGAATATGTGGCTTGTTGTTCTCTTAAAATCTCTCCTTCTACAGAGAATATCTTGGTGCTAAAAAATGACAACAATAATAAAGTATATTCCTTCCATAAACAAGTGTCTCTCAATTTCCATTCCTTATAGATACATCAAACCAAGACCACTGAGGTTATGAAGGCACAAGTGTCCATTAGATTCCCCTTGATCAATGGACCTCCTACATACCCCATGGGACATCCTAACAACCCTCTAATTCTCTATCCCCCTTCACACAAAAAAAAACTCCAAACAAACCTAAACTCATCCTCTACCCACCTAAGAATAATGTATCACAACAAATGAGTTATAATACCATAGCTCATACATATAACAATTGCAATAATCTGCAATTGCCACAACCAACCCCAACCCCTTTACCTTTACCCAATCTGCCTAGTGCTCCTCGTTACATCTCACACACAAAGGAGTATGATCTTGTTGAAAAATTAAAGAATACTCTTGCAAAGATTTCACTTTGGTATTTACTTCAAAACTCACCAAATTACCACATTATTCTTCAAACAACCTTACAACAAATTGCAATTCCTCCTAGTACAACTCTGATTGATGCACGACAACATTAATCCATAGCATAAATCTTGACATTACTTTCCATCAACATGAGCTCCCTCCTTTAGAGTTACAAAAACAAAATGAAGCTTTCACGATCATCGCCAAATACAAAACAACAAGCATAAAGATAACTCTTATAGACAATGGTTCTGTTACCTAATTTTTAGCTTTAAGTTGAAATCATGTAACCTAGTGTTTTTTTTTATTTTCATGTTGTTTAAACATTTAAAGATAAACCATACAACTACTAGTTTCAATATGCATGAAGTATTGATTATCAAATAAAGTAGATTACATTTTGTCATTTCAATGTTGTATTACAACAAATGAGAAAGAGAATCATAGATATACAAATGTAGTCTTTTATTGTTAATCTTGAAATGTGCATGTCTCTCACTAGCCAAGGGACTAACTCTCTTATTCAATGAACATATGAATTAGTTCATACATAACTAAGTAAAATAAAGAAATAATGTGCATATAAGAGTGGAACCAGTCATTGTCTGAGAATGACTAGTTGCATGTTGCCCGATTGCTCTATGTTGCTACCCTGAGCTTCTTGTGTCCTCCCTAGCTCTGTAGTGCTCCTAACCCTTGAATCTAGAAAAAGAAATGATATTAGAGCGAGGCTATAAGCAATGAAAGATTCAATCCTTACATACACACCTACCTATGCATGTATAAACTGATCCATAAGTGCATAAAATAAGCATACAAACCTTAGATTTCTTGGAAAACAATGAAGTCATCAAACACATCGAACATATGCATTTGTTTTCTAACTATTTGCTTCATGTGCAGATTTAGGACAAGTCTAGTTACTATTCTGATTCAGATCAAATACAACATATGGGGTAAATGTGGCTCCCACAAGGGTAGAGCTCAGCATGGTTTGAAAGAAAAGGATATTGAGCAACTTGATCAAAGATTTATCTATTATCAATGCATTAAATCAATATGGAATCACACCAGTTGATCAAATTTCATTATTGGATTCAAAAGATGCAACATATTGTGTTGATATGACCTTCAATCTTCTTAAGAAGATCTGTGATATGTTTATAAAGGAAGTATCTTTATAGATGCTTCGAGTTCAATTTATGCATCTTCTAAACAATGAGGAAGCATTTCGAGTTGTTGTCAAGCCCCTCTCACTGTAACCCTATGTGTAGTCACACATCACATAGGAAGGTGAGCTGTTAGGTCACCCACATATGTGATAGGTGGCTGTCCAATAAAGTTAGAATGAGGAAACTATGTGTATGTATTACACATAACAGAAGAAAGAGCAATGGTTGAATCAAGGTCATGATACAAGTACAAGGACAACAAATTTGAACAAACTTACAAGGTTGACAAGCACATGGAAATATTCAAAACAGAGCATAATTTTTTTCATGACAAATAAACATGATCATCTATTTTGCTGCCCTCATAAGTTAGATGAATGAAAGTTATATGTTTTCCTTTATATTGAGAACATGATAAGCTTGAAAACATTCCAAGCATTCCAAATTGGACAACAACAAAACAAAATCTAAAGTTGCACAAGGTTGAATTCAAGGCCTTCTCAATAAAAAATTAGACAAACAAGTTGCCATATAACATTCAATGCATGATGTTTTAAGGAAAGGCACAAAAGGAAAAGACATTCAAGAAACATCAACTCTAGTTGACATAGATATATGCTTATCATGAATATGTCATTACAAGAAGTCATGACAACAATAGAACCCTCATATGATGTGATCAAGATACAATTGGTATGCCATAACACAAGGGACAGGTGTCTACTATTCTCTAAGCATATTACAAAGAATGATTGAGCAAGTTGCATAATGGTTTCCTCTAGAAATGATACCTCTAAGTATATTACAAAGAAAGGAATAGGAATGATCATCAGAGGACATGAAATACAATCTATTCATAGCAAGTTCAGAGCATAAGTAAGGAGCAGTCCCAGTTTCAATCAAAATAGTAGCAACCATTACTTCAAATGGAGTAGTCATGTGCATTGAAAAACATAGTTGTGCTTCAAGGTAAGTCACCAATTAATGAGTAGTTTAGTCATTATTCAATGCATAAACAATGGGATGCAACAACAAAGAAAGTATGATACCGAGGCAACAATTGTGGAACAACATCATGTAGCACAAAGAGGATTAAGTCTTCACAGTGCTCCTATAGTAGTGGAACATGGGTGATAGGCCTAGGGACTTTCAATGAATAGTAATGGTGGTTTCCAGTTCTACACTTTCCTGATGGAAGTCACCATTCTGATGCAAGAAGAGGAAACATATGCTTTGTTTTGAAAGACTCTTTCTCCTTCTTAGCAATAGAAGGAAATTGTTCATTTTAAGGAGTTGTTGACAACAAGTCAGTACTGCTAGTTTGTATTGGATGTATGGTCTATGCATCATAACCTTGTATGAAGGTTGGAGCAGCAGTTTAATCCATAAGCACATGGGATCAACATATGCATTAGTAATCATGATTTCGGCAATAAAGTGATAGGTGAGAAAATATAAATCAAAGACAGTGATATTGAAACATCACTAAAAGACAGTGACATTGTACCAACAAGGTGCTCTCTATGTGATCTCATACAAGCTACAGGGAAAATCGTAAGGGGGTAAATGAGACAACAATGCAATGATCTCATGAATAAGAACAAAAAAAATTCATGCTAACCTCATGCTACAACACATCAATATGCAATGCAAGTATATGGCAATCTTGTCTAAAGGATAAGTGAGAAGGTACATGATCATGAAATGAGTTCCACTGTATTGTGCATTTCAAGTAAGGAAAAGAAGCTTCAACCTTCAACCTCTATCAATCATTGAAGTACATGATGACAACTTGTAGATGGGATAAGGATGGGAATGAGGTAAGTAGATAGACCCAAAACAAGAGTCATTTCATGATATGTTGCATAGTCTAGCAAGGGTAGTTCAAGTTCACTAATGAAAGATGCAAAGAATGTGAAAGTTATTTGTGAGGAATGGAAAAGAGTGTTAATTGGCCAAGTTCCTATCATGTTGAAGTCAAATCTTTACTACTTGATTAGTATGGCTGGTAAAGAGCTACTTAAAGAAGGTGTTTGCTTGTTTGATGTTGGAGGGTATTTCATTATAAAAAGAACTAAAAGGTCTTTATTGCACAAAAGGCATAGGAGGGCATGTGCAGGATTATGATGGGCCAAAAGTGGCAATATGATGGGTATGTGTGGGGTATGTGGCTGACAACTTTTATTTTACGCAAAATTGATGAAATGAAAAGGGTTTTTAAAGGATATTCTTAGCTTTCCACCAATATAAATTATGCTTTACTTTGAATTTAATAAATAATTATTATTCATTTTCTATTTGAATTGACTAAAGTCCTAATTATTTTGCTGATTGAAAACATCTAAACTTTCAAATGGTATCACATTTTTGAATCCAAAAATGTAATACATTTCCTATGCTTTGCATGCTATAGGATTAAAAAAGAAAAGTTGAATTTCATGAAGTTTGACCATGTTAAGTTGGTTAGACCTTATATGAGTTTTTTATATTTCCTAAAAGTTGTAATAAAAAAATCATAATTAATTATATATACTTGGAAAAAATTACAAAAAAATATGCATAACATCTAGACATGAGTCCTCTACTTATATCTAAAATATTTTTAAAAAATATTATCATTTTATTGTGGTTAGGGTGGTCAGACAAACACCTGCTTATTTTTTCCCTGAAATTTAAGTACCAACTGCATTGAAATTTCAAATTTTCACCAAATAGATTTTATTTTTAAGAAATTAAACCTAGTAGTTTAGAAACACATTCAATTTAATACATATTCTATTCTTACATATTTTTGAAATAATATGGGTAACTTGTTCAATTTTTATGTCCGAGTTTAAGACAATGGGGATCATCATGGAAAAAACAAGCCCTTAAGAGTGGCAAAATTAGAAAAATCAGTGACAGCAGTGCTTAAAATTTGACTAAGTTATCTGCCTTATTTAAAAATATGTAAAATAGAGCCTAATAGAAAAATTTAATGTAGTTCCACAATACTAAAGTTTATTTAAAAAAGAATATTTGGTAGTGAGGAGTACAATAATAGTCACCAAAATTTTCAAGGAAAAATAGTAAGGCTCTGATCTAACTACTATACAATGGAGTATTTTTACTCATTTCATAAATAGAGGATAAATAGATGTGATGCATATTTTTAATGATTTTCAAGTAATAATGTATATAATTTTTTAATACAAGTACAAAAAATATAAAAAGCTGGGTATATCGACCACCTTAGCATGGTCAAAACTACATGAAATTAAGTCCTTTTTTTAATCTATAATTATGAGAGCGTAGAATCACGATGCATTTGGATTCAAAATGTGATACCATTTGAAAGCTATAGATATTTTTCAATGGAGTCTATCAATGGGACTGTAGTCACCATTGAATAAGAAATCAATAATAATTACTTATTAAATTCAAGAGTAAGCTTATAATTATATTAGTGGAAAGGCTGAGAATATCTCTTTTAAAATCCTTTTCATTTCAATAATTTAGGTAAAAAAGATGCGTCAACCACATACCATAAATATTCTGGCCTCATTCCTAGGTCTCTACCTAACTCTATTTTTTTTGAATTTTTTGCCACTTAAGGGCCTACTTTTTTCATGATGATCCTTCACATACCCAAGAATCAAAAAAATAAAAATCCATTTATGTATTATGATAGGCCATGGTGGAGATTGGCTACTTTCCTGCAAATGTGAAAAACCCACTTGGGGTTTCAACAAATAGAGCCATATTATTATTTTCTACAAAAAAGTGAAAGAATTTGCAAAAATCATCTGTACTTTGCAATAAATATGAGCTCTATAAAGAAATCATGTAACCCACTTGGTTTTTTTTACAATTAGGTTGCAGATTCATCAAAATACATGCTACAGGAAACCCAAACAAGGGTTTTTCTCAAGACAGGAAAATGAAGCAGAAAATCATGAATACAGAAGACCCAGTTTGTGATAATGGAGGCCGAACCCACAATTGGTTATTTTCTTTTTCTATATTCCAAGAAACCCATCTTGGTTGTTATATTTGTGAAAGAAAAAGAGGGAAATCAAAAGAATACATGATGATTAAGAGATAAATGAGCATAAAAACACTTTTTCTATTCATGGCAGCGACCAGTGAGTCTTTTCTTTAGTAAATCAATAGAAACAATGCAACAAGGTGTCATTGTTAACAAATGCAAAGAAAAGGAAAAAAAGAATTTATTGTTATCTCAAAAAAAATGAAGAGCTCGAATGGCTTTCTGTTGATAAAAAAAAACAATGGAGTGGTCGATTGAACTTACCCAAACTTTTGCTCATACAATCTCTGCAATTTGCAATATTTTTGTCACTCAAAAGCTTCATACAAGATTCTCATGGTGGCTGTCAACATAAGAGAGCAACAATAGAAAACAAGAGAATGAAGAAAGTCCATCAAAATTCTACAGGTCATGGCCTGTAAGTCAAAAAAATGGCCTCCAAGTTCACAAAAATGCAGATTTATGCCAAGTAAACACATTTACCTGAGTCTCCATTGTGTTTTCCTATGATTCATGTAGAAAATGTCAAAAAATCGAGTGAAAGCTAGTTTCAACACCATTTTCCTATATTTTACAACCCTCATGGTGGCATAGCAACATTATCTAGATTCTTCGAAGACTAAATGATGGTTTTTCATCATTTTGGTATTTTGTGATTAGGGTTTGACCTCTTTCAGAATTTCAATGGGATTTTTTATCCCTTGTTTTAAAATAAAACACACATGATAAATGTGATGGGGCCAAAAAATGTGTTCTCCCTTAGGCATTTTGTGAGTTAAAAAACTTTCCCATTTTTTAAACTTTGCTAAGTCTTCTTCTTACATTAGATGTTGTCACTTAGGCATTTTATGCCTTAGGGATTTCTTCCCTTATTTTGACTTATGCTAAGTGTGCAATACAATGGAGTATGTTATGTGACCTTTGTGTGATTCCTTTTTTTTTCCCAATGTCATGCAACTTGGAATATGTTTTCCAAGGGACTTGAAGGTCAGTTGTATTAGCCAAGTGTTGTTGATGACTATAATGCCTTTGCAAAACAATGTGTATGACATGTGTGAGTAAAATGCAGAATATGGTGAGTTGGTGGTTAATGCCTTGGAAAATTTTGAGGGCTTTATGATATGATATTATATGTTGCAATTGTTTTCAATTTTTGAAATATCATATAAGTGATTTTAAAATCACTTTTAGTTGCTTCAAATGCAAATGTAATGCATTTTAATGGTGGGGCCCTTTGATTTGTGCTTAATTGTAAAGTGACTTGTTAAGTGATGTTTTATGAATCACTTAACAAGGTCATTATCTTTAATGCTTTTTAAAGCCATATGTTTTCAAAACCACACATATTGCATGATGCAAAATATGGTCAAATATTGTAAGAGGACCAATTATGACTTGTAGAAGTGTGGGAAGTTTGAGATACTATTTTGACTGATTTTGATGAAGGGGAGGCCAACTGGAGGCATTTTTTGTCACATTTTTGGCGTGACTATTGGCTTGGCCTATTTTCCTTCATGTAGAGGGAATTTTGGAGAGTTCTAGAAGATTATTTTGGGGCCTTTTTCTATTTTATCCAACCAAAATCTTATAGAAACACTTGTGTGGGGGTTTTTGAGGGTTTTGGCTTAAGTATGATGATTTTGATCATTTGGGGAGTTCTTTCTTTTCCAGCAGGAGGATAGCTTACTTTCTTGGATTTATTTTCATGGATCTATATTGTAACTCAGACAGACCTATTATAGAGTAAGAACTTTGAATTAATAAATTGGAGCATTTTTTATCTTCTCTCTTGATGTTTTATGGTATGCCATTAATGGTTGATTAGTCTATTTTGTGAAAATTCATTTTTCCTTGCAAGCTTGTCCCATGTTTTCTTGCATCCATTTGATAGAAAATGTATGTTTACAGGTTATAAACTATATTGTTTAATGGTGTTATTGACTATGAAAATTATTTTTTCCTTTTGAAAGCACTATTACAGACCTCTTTATAAATTATTGATGTGAATTACATTGAAAAGGGAGTTGTGTGAGTTATTTTTGAGATATTAATTTGAATGTGTAAGGATATTAGTAGGTCTAGGTTGTTTTGGTGTATCACCTTAGTTTCATTCCAACATTAGGTTTATTTTCATGCAATCCTTACCCTTATCTCAGAAGTTTTAAAGTTAGGTGACATCAAACGGGGAAGTCGACCCATAATCTAGAGATCTGCTATCGAAAATGTTACCCACAACCTAAAAGTAGTCCCATGTTAGTCCAAATCTACTAAGTTCACTTAAGGCTTAGCAAACAGGGTGCAAATTTGGGGAGCTAATAGTTTTGGTATGCTCGATGGGACTAGTGAACTACTTCTTAGTTCATTGTATGCATTTGGTTACTACTATTTGGTGTGTGCAGTACAAGTTTCAACCTTATAGAGGCATTTTTCTTTACATACCTGGTGACTCCGAGAAGTTTTACTGGTTTGAGTATGACCAAGTGTTGGTTAGTTTTAATTAAATTTTATTTTGTCTCATGTTCTAGCTTCTGAATGAACCAATATGTCTCCATTTTATGGAAATATGTCATATTTCCCACCATTCCATGAAAATCATGCATGTATACCCTCTTACCAACCATCTCACTCAGAGAAGATTGCTGGTCCTATACCAAATAACTCTGTGACAATAAGTTACTAGCATCCTCATTATGTTTCCCACCTTCCCACTCCTACTCAATCTCAATATGCCCAGAACCAGCCTCAAGAAGGATACCCTATTCCAAAACAAAAGTCCTATTATCATTTACAACTCCAAAATGCTAATGATATGGGGATTAGCAATATTGATAGTATATTGCTAGATTTTTTTAGGAAGATGGATGATATAAGTAAGGAACAAGGATATCAAATGCATCAATAGGAGGCTAATATTCATCAGGAGGAATTAGCCTTTGAGGCATACATTCAAGATTAGGAGGTCGAGACTCAAAGGAAACATCATGAGGAATGTCTTGCAAAACAAATTGTTGCTAAGGAGGAGCAAATGAAGTTTCTATCTATTTAGGTGCAAAGTAGTCAAGCTTATTTAGATCATCAATGACAACAAAGGTATGAAGCCCAAGCGACCCTTTCCTTTCCTAGCTTCAGCTCAATTCCTCCTGCAATGTTGAATCACCCTGTTAATGAGGAGGTTTCCAAGCACAAGTTCCCCAATTTTAAACAAGAGAAACCTATTGAACCCATTAGTGAGTCTACTACCTGTAGGTTTCTAAGTTGGAAAGAGTCATCTGTTCCACCCTATGAGGTTCCTCCATCTATCATGCAATTGGAACCATGCTCTAACATTTAGAAAGGAGAAGAGGAGCAAACCCTTGGCCAACACAACTCACTCAACATGGAGGAGACTATACCTATAAACTTGTTGCATTTAGCTATGGAGGAATATAGGCTACAACTACAAAAGGCTAAATAGGAGAAAATTTCAAAAGATACATCTTACAATGTCTTAGCTAATGATCCTCCTATTGTTGTAAAAGATGGTGAAAATTTTACATCAGGACAACGGGGTAAAATGGTAAAAAGGTTTGACAAATAAGGGAAATGTATAGTTTGGAATGAAGAAGGTGTGAGTGTTCCCACTCCAAATGCAGTTTTAGAACAACAAGAAGACATCAAGCAGCGTGTTGAGTTGCAGGTTCAAGAATCAGGACATCAACTTGAAGAGTTGGAAAGTGTGATGTAGGCTATGATTTCATAGCTTCATTTGATGATCTTCCATGCTTCATTGAGCATGATAAGGAGAGCATAAATCTTATCATAAGTCAGCAACATGAGCTTGAGCAGGAGTAGTGTACAACTGGGTTTGATATTTTTAAGCATGTTATGCATGAGAAAGCTAATGTTGAGCTTTATGATGAAGTGTACATTGATATAATTGAACACTTTTGTTCAAAATTGGAGGACAAGGAATCAGATTTGCTAGAGGAGTTTGGAACTCATGCTAAAATTCAACAGTAGGTTCACAAGTTTGAACAAAAGGCTTCTAATGAACTTGCTACACAATGTCTTATATGGTCTGATGAGCTTCATTTCTATTATACAATAGAGCTTGAAGCTTATTTACTAGCTGAGAGTTCATTTCAGGAGAATAATTCACTGTTTGAACACTTTCCTACCTTCATTGAAGAAGAAAAGCCTATTTTGGAGTACATCTCTTCAAGTGATAATATGGTTTCTAAGGTTAAACAAGCTAAATTTAAGAGCCTTCTAAGAGTTGCCAACTTTGATAGGTTATTAGCTACCTTGGAGGAAGGTGATTGTTCATTAACCATGGAGGAAGAATCAACATGGAAAATCATTATGCAAGGTGAAGCCACGAAGTAGGACAACCATGACAGACAGGAAGGAAAAGAGGCAGCCAACAATAGAAGTTCAAGATTTGCCCTTTCAAGAGGCTGCCCCATTAGATATTTATCTAGTTTAGAGGCCACTAAAGTACCAAAGATCATGCTTGCACCAAAGTATGAGGATGTAGTTGGGGAAGAAGCTTATTTTGGAGTTGCAGCTGAAGGTAACCAAATTCAACTCACCTGCCCATTTCAGGGCACCAATATGCATGATCATTTTCAAGGTGCAAGTAAGTTCATTTTCATTTTTTATGAAACATTGTGATAGTCTATTGAATATCTACATGTGTTTCATGTTATTTCAATAATGCTTAATCATGTAATGCATCAGTTGCTAATTAAAAAGGGGTCTTATTTTGCAAAGCCCATTAATGGTTTTGAACATTTGACCAGCTTCTTTGTTGGTTAGAGTAGGTAGTGTAGTTTCATTTTAGATGCATTTCTAGTTTTCCCCAAGTGTTGTTTTGCATATTTAGGTGGTAGTTTTCATTCTGCATTGCTGGTTTTTCTTGGTTTTGAAAGTGTTTCTTGTTGGTTTAATAAGTTATAACAATTTGCAATGTTCTTTTCAAGTGGTGTTGGTTTTTTGAGTAACCCCATGCCCAATAGATAACCTTAGGCAGTTGGTCTCATGTTTGGCAAACAAACATATAGCAGATGTCACCAAAAATGTTACCTGATTTTTAGCTTTTAGCTGAAATAATGTAACCTAGTGTTTGTTCTTTTCATGTTTTTTAAACATTTAAAGATAAACCATAAAACTACTAGTTTCAATCTACATGAAGGAGTATTTGTCAAATAAATTAGATTAAACTTTGTCATTTCAATGTTGCATTATAGAAAATGAGAAAGAGAATCATAGATATACAAATATAGTCTTTTATTGATAATCTTGAAATGTACATGTCCCTAACAAGCCAAGGGACTAACTCTCTTATTCAATGAACATACGAAGAAATTCATACATGAATAAGTAAAAGAAAGAAATAATGTGCATATAAGAGTGGAAACATTCATTGCTTGAGAATAACTGGTTGCAGGTTGCTTGACTGCTCTCTGCTACTGCCTTGTGTTGCTTGTGTCCTCCGTAGCTTTGTAGTGCTCCTAGCAGCTGCATATGGAAAAGCAATGATATTAGAGAAAGGCTCTAAGAAATGAAAGATTCAATCCTTACATACACACCTATCTATGCATTTATAAACTAATCCATAAGTGCATTAAAAAAGCATGCAAACCTTGGATGTCTTGGAAAACAATGAAGTCATCAAACACATCCAACATATGCATTTATTTTCTAATTGTTTGCTTCATGTGCAGATTTAGGAAAGGTCTGGTTACTGTTCTTATTTGGATCAAGTACAACATGGGTAAATGTGGCTCCCACAAGGGTAGAGCTCATCATGCTTTGAAAGAAAAGAAAATTGAGCAACTTGATCAAATATTTATCTATTATCAATGCATTAAATCAATATGGAATCACACCATTTGATCAACTTTTATTATCAGATTCAAAAGATGCAACATACTATGCTAATATGTCCTTCAATCTTCTTAAGAAGATCCATGGTCTATTTATAAAGGAAGTGTCTTCATAGATGCACCAAGTTCAATTATGCATCTTCTAAACAATGAGGAAGCATTTTGAGTTGTCAAGCCCCTCTCATTGTAACCCTATGGGGTAGTCACACATCACATGGGAAGGCGAGCTATTAGGTCACCCACATATGTGACAAGTGGTTGTCCAATAAAGTTAGAATGAGGATACTGTGTATTTATTACACATAATAGAAGCAACAGAAATGGTTGAATCAAGGTCATGATACAAGTACAAGGACAACACCTTTGAAGTAACTTACAAGGTTGACAAGCATGGGGAAGTATTCAAAACATAGCATAAGTGTTTTCATGACAAATAAACATGATCATGTATTTTTTTGCCCTCATAAGTTAGATGAATGGAAGTTATATGTTTTCCTTTAAATTGAGAACATGATAAGCTTTAAAGCATTCCAAGCATTTCAAATTGGATAGCAACAAAACAAAATCTGAATTTGTACAAGGCTGAATTCAAGGCTTTATCAATCAAACATTAGACAAACAAGTTGCCATATAACATTCAATGCATGATGTTTTAAGAAAAGGAACAAAAGGAAAAGACATTCAAGAAACATCAACTCTAGTTGACATAGATATATACATATCGTGAATATGTCATTACAAGAAGTCATGACAAAAATAAAACCCCTATATGATGTGATCAAGATACAATTGATATGTCATAACACAAGGGGCAGGTGTTTGCTATTCTCTAAGCATATTACAAAGAATGATTAGACAAATTATAAATGGTTTCCCTCACAGGGAAATGATACCTCTAAAGCATATTACAAAGAAAGAAATAAGAGTATGATCATAAGAGGGACATAGTACAATCCATTCACAACAAAGTTGAGGCATAGGGTATTGGGTGTAACTAAATGTGTTGTACCTTGTCCTAGGTCATGATTAAACCTTAGTTAAGTTTACTTAGGGACCACATAGGAGGTTGTTGGAGATTTTCCACTTTTGGTGGACTTGACATGTCATTACCTCATCACTTCCACCTTTTGTGGACACATCATGTGATTATCTCTCCACCTTGTGTGGGTGATCCACCTTTTGTGGAGATTATCACATTATCAATTTTTCCACTTTAGGTGGAGTGATAGCTTTTCACAGTTGTCTCATGTCATAAGATTACAACACTTGTCATAATCTTATTCTGTTCTATGTTCTCACCTTGGCTATATAACCAAGGGGTCTCTTATGTACTTTTCTCATCATATCATATTTGCATTATTGGAAGAGATATAGTTTATTCTTGTCATATTGTTTCTATCTCTTATGTTTTGTGCTTTCTATTAGGCCTCTAGATCTTGGGTGGCTACCTTCATAGCCAATTCTTACATGGTATCAGAGCCATTGGAGTGCCTTTAGATTTCCATTTTGGAGAGATTCTGGGGGGTTCCATTTTTGGCACTTTTAGTTGTAGACTAAGGAAAAAAAAAATTCCCAAAGGCCATTCAGAACTCCAAATTGGTAAAAAATTTCAATTTTCACAAAA
>VDFB02051023.1:0-10836 GCA_007258455.2 Sequoia sempervirens
TCCATGATGAGGATATTTGGAAAATACCTCCCTAGATAAGAGGGAGTGTTAATGCTTGTAGCTATGGGAGATATTTTCTCCATAATTAATCTTTTAAACTTAAAATAAATAATACTCAAGGCAGGTCGACCTTGATTTTCAAATAATATTTTTTTATTTCTTTCTAGGGGCCGACCTAGAGAAGAGGTTTCCTAGATTGGTATATATGTAAGGTGAAGATCATTCATTTGATCATCAATTCATTCTCAATTCAATTCACACTTTCAAGAAGAAGTTCGTACTTGTAGCAGAAAATCATCATTTTATAGTAGCAGATTGAATTCAAGGAGAAACATATTCATTTGTATCTTTGCATCAAGGAGAGGTGTTGTTATTCATTGTATTAATTTGGCCTTGTGTAGGGCTTGACTTGTAAGTAGATTTCTGCTCTTATTTATTCAATATATAAGGGATATATTTGTTGGGCTTTTCTCCCTCAAGAAGGAGGGTTTTCCTAGGGTATTTTGCTGTGTCCTGTTGTTCATTGTTTTTTATTTCTTCTTATCTTCATTTCTGGTCTAAAACTAATAGACTGATACTACTCCAATTGTTACACTATCATCCATTCCAACATAAGTGGTTGCTACTGAAGAATTAGCAGCAAGTCAAGAGGTGAATATTTCATTTCTTCCCCTTTGGCTGATCTCACAAATTATGTCTTACTCCCAATAGCCATCACCAGGTGATCCCATGAATCTGGTAAAGAACATAATAACAACATACATCGATCCTCTTCATCAATCTTCACACCCATAGATGTTAACTATGCAATCAACATGTTGAATGCATTCAAATGATCAGCAACAGACCCTCCTTCCTGCATTCTCAAAGAGTACAACTTCTTCCTCAAGAACAATTTATTCACCAAGGACTTGCCCTGATAAATAGCTGCTAGTCTTTTCCATAAGGAAGATGCAATCTTTTCTTCATGAACATTCAGAAGAACAGAGTCTGCTAAACAGAGCCTTATCAGCGCCTTAGATTTTCTATCTACAAGGTCCCAATCTTCTTGCTTCATGCCTATAGGCTTCGTTCCAGAAACAGTAATCCAAAGATCACGATCAACTAATAGATCTTCCATTTTAAGTTTCCACAACTCAAAATTGATACCATTGAATTTCTCAATTTCAATCTTTCCTAACATACTTTCCATCTTAACCTGTAATTCAAAATACCAAACTTCTACAAGACTCCCACTAAACAGAAATTAACTCAAAAAATCCAACATACCCACAAGGATAACACAACTGGCCAGGCTTTGATACCACTTGTAAGGAAAGCTAAGTGTAGAAACAACTCTCCTAATGTCAAAAACCTCAGGGAAGAATGCAAAGGTACTTTTAAATTTTCAATTATAGTCCAATTAAGATACACTTGAAAGCAATAGCAGAAACAAAGAATTAAACATACACACATGAACACCAAATTTACATGGGAAAACCCTTACGAGAGAAAAACCCACCACACCAAGAGAAGTCACTTTGTATTACAGTAATAAGAATTACATACAGAGATCAAACTTATCTTTCTGATGTCAATTTATAGCAGCATTCACAATGATCAACCTTGCATAGAATATTCAAGTTACTATCCTCTAAGAATATGATTCACACTGATACACATCAAACAATTCATCCAACCATCGAACTAGACAACATCTCCAATTCCTGAGTATATCCATGACACCCCTGTCTGTCAAACTTCCTCTCAGTAACAACCGCAATAGTCCAACTGCTAGCAGTTCCCATTTGGCTTCTCTGATTGGTCGTAGGCTCACCACATAGGATGGTCTCCCAATTGGTCAAAGGCATTCACAATGTATTCGCATGTTGGTGAGACACTAACCATGTCTCCCCGATGCCACAAGGCGAGATCGTCATTATCGCCAAGAGTCTTCACTATCGGCAAGACATTACACCGAGTTCAGAAAGTTGTCGCTCAGACTTCACCTTGTCGCCAAGACCTCATACCGATGATCATCACTTGTATCGCTATTCGGCAAGACCATCGTTTTCGATGAGACATCATACCGAAGTTCCAAAGTCACATAGATGTTAGCATTTCCATCGGCAAGACTTTGTCCTTCGCCAGGAGATCATACCGAGCCTTCAAGTCATACTGAAAAGAACACTCGTTGGCAAGACTTAGGCTATCACTGAGATGTTACTTTGAATGTTCACACCTTTCGTCGAAGACTTCAATCACTAGGAGTCTCATCGAAGACACCTGTTAACAAACACCAATGTCGGCAGGACTTACCGCTATCGCGAGGAGATTACACCGATGTTCATACCTATTGGCGAGAGAACCAACCATCGGAAAGACTTCTTACTGAGGCTTCCATGCTACCCCGATGAGCATCAGTGAGACAAAAATATGTCGCCAAGAGTTCATAGCGAAACCTCCATATTACCTCGAAGACTCCAAGTGAATACTTATCGGTGATACTTTCCATACCGATAAGACTTCATACCGAAGCAAGCCTTTCGGCCAAGGGTCTCCCCGATATCCGATAAGAATGGCCTGTCGGCCAGAGATCTCCCCAAGCGGTGAGAGATAGAAACTGTCACAACAATCAACATGTCACAACGATAGGCTCAATTCGGAAAGACAATGACAAGGTCTCAACGACCAGAGAATTCCACAAGGTTAACCAACTGCTAGTTGGCCAGACAGAATGAATGTCACACTGACTTGGCTCTTTTAGAGGTTTTAGCCTGTGAGATTGAGACAGATATTTCCAACAGTGTGGACACATAAAATGCCTCACAATGCTATATTAAGAACTCATTAACCCAATTTATCATGAATTAATCCCATGTCAAGCAAAGGATCCTTTTTTCTACAACACAAGTAGGTTACCCAATCTCCTATTCACCACCTTCATTTGTCCATTAGTTTGTGGATGGTGTGCAAAACTTAACTTCAAATATATCTTCAACTTCTTCCATAATGTCCTCTAGAAATAACCAACAAATTTTGTACCTCTATCTGAAACTATACTCTTCGGTAGACCATGTAGTCTCACTACCTCTCTAAAAAATAACTCTGCAATATGAACAACATCACTATCCTTATGACATGGAATGAAATCTTCCATCTTTGAAAATCTATCCATCACCACAAATATGGAATCATGCCCTCTCTGTGTCCTTGGAAAACCAAGAACAAAATCCATGGTAATATCCTCCCATGGCCTCTCAGGTACAGTTAATGGATGATATAATCCATTCTTCTGACTTGTTCCTTTATCCATCTGATATACTCTGCAACTTTGTACAAACTTCTTCACATATTGTTGTAACTGTGGCTAGTAATACTTTGTTAGGAAATCTAGGGGGCATCTCAGACAAATCTCTAAGAAAGTAGTGCCTTCGGTAACTTTAATCGATTAGGTTGCCTCAAAGACACGTACAACTATGTCCTAAAGTGGAAACAAACACAGTTCATTTTCCACATTGATCCTTTTGAGAGAAGCTCATGTAAAATTCAACAACATGCATTTAACAGGTTCTACTATAAGAACCAACAGACATGAAAGATGAGATAGAAACTAGAACAAACAGATTTATGTGGGGAAAATCCTTTTAGATAAAAAACCCCACACTCCAAAGATTGAGCCATTGTATTATTCAGCAACAAACGGTTACAATACAATTTTAGGCTCATAGCCTTTACAGAGATTACATCTTGTTCATTCTAGATACAACCTGGTAGCTTACTCTCCCTGATAGATCAACCATGGCCTTCATGATCAGGAGTGATTCCAGCAGCATAACTCTGCCTCTCTCTTCCTCTGCTTCAGCCTCATGGATTTTTCCTTTCAGGCAACCACTCGACTCTCTCTCTTCTTCTCTTCTTCTCTCTGGCTCTTAGACTCTGTCTTTTTTTTTCCTCTTTAGAAAGACCAATGCATACATATATTCATTCGTTCTCAACGGCCTCTATGAATCGGTTTTCTTTCAACTGTCGGATCACAACTATTGAATCAACCAACTCAGCATCGTAGATGTTTCCACTTCCTTGCATAGAAGATAATACGTCAAGGTCACACCACGTAGGACAATCTTCAAACGGTCGAGGGCGTTCAACCTGTGTTGTCATGTCGGTGAGACACTAACCGTGTCTCCCCGATGCCAACACAGCTAGCATTCGATATCGCCAAGAGTCATCCCTATCAACAAGAGGTTACATCGAGTCCAGAGAGCTATCGCTAAGATTTCGTCATGTCGCCAAGACCTCACATCGAAAATCACAAGGTATTCTGAAGAGTTCATCAGTCGGCAAGACTATCGCTCTTCGCCCAGACATTACACCGAAGTCTTCAAGTCACATCGACCTCAGCATTCTCATCGGAGAGACAATTTCCATTTGATGAGACATCATACCGAAGTTCAAAGGTCATATCGATGTTAGCTTTTCCATCGGCAAGACACCCGTAGTTCGCCAAGACTTCATACCGAAGTCTTCAAGTCATGTCGAAAAGTCCAACCATCGGCCAGACATTCCTCATTCGCTGAGACTTCATACCGAAGTCCTTGTGTTTCTCCGATGACTCCATTCGCTAGGAGTCTCACCGAAAACACCTGATCACAAGTGGCTTTGTCAGCCAGACGTACCATTGTTTCCAAGAGGTCATAGCGAACCCCTTTCGTTACCCTGATGACTTCATTTGTCTGTCGGCGAGACATCTTCCTGTCACCAATACTTCACGCCGAAGTCTTTGAGTTACCGCGAAGACTCCAAGTGTATCCCCGCTGTCGGGAGACATTCAATAGTCGCTAAGAGCTCTTCCCGAGACCCTTGTGTTACCCCGATGACCATATCGGTGAGACACTCTTCAGTTGTTGGGACTTCATACCGAGTGTTCAAGTTACCCCGAAGACCCCAGTTGCTATAGGTCTCCCCGACATTCGCTAGGCACTCGATAACAAACACTTGTATCTCCATCGGCGAGACATCTCCCAATCGCCAGGAATTCATACCGATAGGAGCAAGTCATGTCGATTACCACATTGGCCAGACAGACCAAAGGTCACACCGATATTGGCAAGACTTCGTATCGTCACCGAGACATCATCCCAACTGTCCAAGGGTATGCCGAAGGTTTCAGATGTCGATCGCCAAGACATTCAGGAGGTCACAGCGATAGTCAGGATCAACTAGTAGGTCGGCCAGACATCTTCATAGTCTCACCGAAATTTCTCACAAGAGGTTTCAGCCTCTAGGATTGAGACACACAATTCCAACATAATTCTCACTAACAAGAGAAATGGTCTTATCTCGACCAAAATTTTCAGCCAATCCTCCACTATCCTTCTCCTTGATTAGATTCTCTCTCATAGAGCTCCTTGGAATGCACAATTGGCTTCCTCTAAACAAAATCCAATCTTGGACTAAGAAATCCAACCATCTTGTCCTATCCAATGTAACAAGTTCCAAACAAGCCTTCCAAGCTTCTGCAAATTCTGGATCTTTAGGATACAAACTCTTGAGATCATTGAACCCAACAACCTCTATATTCATCTCTATCAAAAAAATTTCCCTTCTTCTCAAGGAATTTGCAACTCTATTTGACCTTCCACTCGCGTGTTTCAAATTTTTTTTATAACTCTACAAAAACTCAACCCATTTTAAGTGCCTTTGATTTAACTTTCCTTAACTATTGAGATAGTGTAAAGCCTAATGATTAGTATATAAAACAAATTCTTTTGGAAAAAAATAGTGTCTCCATTTCTTCAAAGCTTGAACTATAGCGTAAAACTCCTAATCATAGGCAAAATATTTCTTCTTAGCATCATTTAACTTCTCACTAAAATAGGAAACATGCTTACCTTGTTGACTCAAAACAACTCCCATGGTAGAGCCACTAGCATCACAATCTACCTGAAAGACTTTATTAAAATCTGGAAGTGCCAAAATAGGTTGCTTTGTAACTTTCTTCTTCAACATATCAAAACTGATGGTTGCTCCTATAGTTCACTTAAACTCTTTTCTATCCCCCTCATTGCTTCAGTTAGAGGTGCACAAATACTACTAAAATTCTTAATAAACTTTATGTAAAAACTGGATAGACCATGAAATGACCTTACCTCTATAACACTTCTCGAGGTAGGCCATTCAATGATAGATCTCATCTTCTCTGGATTCATTTTAAGACCCTTTTCTAAGACAACAAATCATAGATACCTCAACTCCCTCTTCGCAAAACTACATTTCTTCAAATTAATCAACAAATTCTCCCTTAGCTTCTCAAAAAAATTCTAGATATACATCAGGTGCTCCTCCAAAGTTTTACTAAAAATAGGAATATCATCCAAAAAACAATAACACATTTTCCTAAAAAGAATTTTAATACCTCATTCATAAGCCACATAAATGTGCTTGGTGCATTGGTTAGCCCAAAAGCCATGACTAACCACTCGTACAAGCCCTCCTTGGTTTTAAAGGCTTTCTTCCATTCATCTCCTTCTCTAATCCAAATCTAGTGATATATGTTCTTCATATCTATTTTCATGAAGTACTTAGCTCTACTCAAACAATCCATAATGTCATCCATCCTTGGCAAGGGGAATTTGTACTTGATGGTGATCTTGTTGATGGCTCTATAATCTTTACACATCTGCCATTCCCCATCCTTCTTTAGTTCTAGCACTGTAGGTACTGCACATGGACTCAAACTCTCTCTAGTCAATCCCTTCCATAACAAATCTTGCACTTTTCTATTCAACTCTTCACTATCTGCTGGAGTCATACAATGAGTTGTCTTATTCAAAAAATTAGCTCTAGGAATCAAGTCCATTTGATGAATGATCTTCCTTACTGGAGGAAAACCTTCAAGTACATTATCAGAAATAATTTCTTGAAACTCATTCAATAAATTTGAAACCTCTACTGATACCTCATTAGTATCTTCTTTATCAACTCTAGGGATCAATGCAAAACACATATGCTCATGCCTCATACCTTTTAGGAACTTTCTTCCATCAACCAAACAAATTCTTGCATTACTGCATACCTTTTCCCTTGCCTCTTTCAAGGGCTTCAACTTATGATGAACCCCATCCTTTGTCAAAGAATAGGTGTTGGCATGTCCATCATGTACTGCTTGCTGATCAAACTGCCACAGTATGCCTAACAACACATTGCAAACATCCATAGGCATAATATCACATAATACCTCATCATGGTAATTTCCAATCTTTTACTAGACATTGTTCATTTACCAAGGCTTTATGGTCCTTCTGCAACCAAGCAATCCGGTATTGTTCAAATTCCTTCTTCTCTCCAACCACAACTTACTAACCATATCTTCTGAAACAAGGTTATCAGTACTACCTCCATCAATAATAACATTGCAAACTTTACCTTCACACTTACATATGGTGCAAAACAAATTCTTCCTTTGAGTTGGTTCCTTCTCCTCATTTAGCAAGGCTCTTCTAGTAACAAGAACCTCTCCTCTTTCTACATCCTTAGAATGTGAAGACTCAACATCTTCATCTACATGTGCAACTTGTGCACTACTCTTAGGTCTTCTATTTGTCCTTCCTTGATGTTGAGGACACTCATAGGCTCTATGTCCTTCTTCTCTACACTGGAAACAAGTTCCATGAAGGCCTCCTCTTCCCAGTCCTCGCCCAAATCTTCCTCTTCCTCTTTGGTCTCCATTATTCTAATCATGGGGATGGTAGGTGTTATCTCCTTTCTGGTTCTAGATGTTGGATCCTTCACCCCTCTTTTGATCTTCATTTCAACCTCCATATAACCATCCACTAGTCTTTCCACCAAGACCCCCACCTCTTTGCTTGCTTTCAAATCTTCTCTTCAACTTTTCTTTTACCTTCAAAGCAAACTAATATGCATCTTCAATTGTATACATTCTTGCTAGACCCAACTCTTCTTGAATACTCGACTTCAACCCATTTATGTAATGGGTAACTTTCTCCTTATTGTCCTCAGAATGGCCCATTCTGATCAAGACACGATAGATTTTCCTACTTGTTTCAACCCTTGCGTCTTCTTCAACAAATCTAGCTCATAATCCATAGGAATGAACTGTCTTTTTAATTTTTCCACCATATGATCCAATCTTGTTATTTTCTCTTTTCCTCTTCGATTTCATTCTAGTTGTACCTCTTTCCACCAAATATTCGCATGACCCTTTAGTTTGGTCTTTGCAAATTTGACCCTCTTAGGATCTTTCACCTCCTCATACTCAAAGTAATCCTCCATATTGTTGATCCAATCAATCAACTATTTTGGGTTAAGATTTCCAAAAAATGTAGAAATATTGATCTTTGGCCTTTTCCCAATCTTAGAGATGGCCTTAAATAATTTGAATTTCTCTGGGTCTTTTGCTTCTTGTTCTTCTTTGAACTGTTCCTCATTTTCAGCTTCATCTTCACTTTCATCTCCTCCTCTTGGCTCAAAACCTCGACACAAATCCTCTTACAGTGCTTGAACTTGTCTCTGCAAGGCTCTAAAGCCCTTTTCTAGTACACTAACATTTCTTCCACCACCATGGTTTCTTCATGGAGGCATTTTGATCACTTTTTGTAGAAACCCACAACCATAAGTCCTAGTGCAAACTGCCTCACATTCGATGATATGTTTACACACTTAGGAAAACCTACTCTGATACCACTTGATTAGGGCCACACTTCCCAAAACCCACACAAATTACAAAAATAGATACCAACATAGAAGATGGGAGACAAAAAAATAACTCACTTTCAATTATTTAAAAAAAATAAAATTACAAATTCAAAAATTACATGCTACAGCCTCATGGGCTTGATTCATTACAACAAAATCAACTTTGAAAACAAAATCTATTAGTCAGAGCCATAATCTGCACTAATGGATCCACCATCTACAACCCCCACTTAACCCTTTTATTTTACCCAATAACCACCCTAGAATGTTCTAGAAAGTTCAACTTTCCCTTTTGTTTTGGCGCAAAAAGTCTCGCTGATTGATTTCTTGCCTAGGAAGAAATTTTAATGAAATTCACTTTTTAGTGGACCAACTTCACGGGGCCATAACTTTTGATATGGGTGTCAGATTTTCTATTATAACATATTGTTGGAAATCTCTTGAAGATATCTACAATGTCAAACCAACCAAAGGCCAGTTCGTTAATGTTTCGACCTATTTCGAGGCCTCTAAGAATTTCTATTTGAATTTGAAGTTGCATTGAAGAAATTTCTTGGGACGAAAACTTCAATATCTCCCAAACCTTGCAGGGTATTGAGATGATTCTTTCATGACCAATTTTTTTTTCAGTTATGCTCCTTGGAGTAAATTTTTAGGTCCATACGAGCTTGTTTAGTCTGACTTACTAAAAATAGTAAGTGACTATTTTTTTCCTTAAATTCTGACTTCTAACTATCTTACACACCTTAAGTGCCATCATGGAACTCAAAACAACTAAATAAATAAATAATTTTTTATTTTTTTTGGGTGATGCAAGATTTCCCTACATCGTTGGATGCTCCTGCATTAGGTTATGCATAATGATACTTATTTGATGCACCTCTTCCCAATAAGTTTACAAAGATAGGCCATGGAGTGGTTTTCTTGACTCCTAGTTAGCATTAGGACCTTTAATGAACTAGCTTAGAAATTTATCACATTTCTCCTACAATATAGAGCATGAAAATCCAATGACTGACTTATGCACTACAAAACAAAATTTTGGAGAAACCTTCACCTCTTTCTTATGGATATGGCGAGACCTACCTATTCAATATTTGTGCCACATCCCTAATAAATATCTAGTTCAAATTATCATTCTACCAAAATAGGGTTCCATCTAAAAGTGTTATTCTCAAATTATTTTGATGAGGTTATTGAGAAGGGGCTTGCTATTGAGAAATCCCTTATTTCCAAAGTACTTTTCAACATTTTCAAAGATAACAAAGACTATTCAAATTCTTCAAATGATAAATCCTATTATTGGAACAAAAATAAAATATGGTTAATTATGTGGTTGATGCCAATGTTGCAAAGACAATAGTCATTGCACCAAAAGATCAACCCGTTAATTCCCAATACAACTACTAGAGTTAATGAATCCATGGGAGGCTTTTAGGCCATGTCACGAACTCAAACGTTTCATTACATAGCACAAGGATACCAAAGGCGCACACCTTGCAACAATCCCCCCAACGCAAGGGGTTCAAACCCATGACCCAGGCTCTGATACCAATTGTTGCAAAGATGGTTGTCATTCCACTAAAATATTGGCATGTTAATGCTCGATACAACCTCCATAGTTAATGAATCCATGGGAGGCGGTTAATCCATGTCACAAACCAAAGCACTATGTTGCACAAGACAAGGAGACAAGGCCACAAACCTTGCAATAACAAAGAAGGTTTGACATGCTCAACCCACCTTACGCATACAAGTGCCAAACAATGTTTAGACCACACCAAATGTTTAGGATAAAACACAAAGAGAACCTCTTAGGAAAAATAACATCCCATGTAAAAAATATACTCATTTGGGGAGACCATTGATTATTGAATCTACACTCCGCAAACTAGTCTAGTCAAATATAGTCACACTCCCAAAAATTAGGTAATATGAACCCCAAGTCAAGCCTTCATGGTGGAAGGACATTTATTTCTGTGAGTACCATAGGGCTAAAGGAAACAAAACTCCAAATTGTTTCAATCTAAAGAATCTCATCCAAGATTCTATTGATCAAGGTCACATCACTATTGAAGATAATTATGACAATTCATCTCCAAATAATCACATCAATAATATTTGTAGCTCACATGATGA